>SJYQ01000626.1:1138961-1179635 GCA_006410935.1 Redunca redunca
TCCTCACAGGTTAAACTTTACCCAAAATCATTGAGATATATAAATAAATTCTTTAGTGAGTGAGATACAATTTGTTTTCTGTGTTTTTAGCACATATTTCTAAAATAATGCCTGCTATTTTCTACAGCTTGAGAGCATATAGGAGGGAGTAAAACCTTATGAATATTATTAGAAACTTTGTGTTCAAAACCTTTTAGTTGTTCCATACCAAACTGGGGGCTTCCCAGGTGGCTCAGGGGTAAAGAATCCACCTGCAGTGCAGGAGACCTGGGTTTGATACCTGGGTTAAGATCACCTGGAGGAGGGCATGGAAACCCACTCCAGTATTCTTGCCTGGAAAATCCCCATGGACAGCAGAGCCTGGTGGGCCACAGTCCACAGGGTTGCAAAGAGTCGTACATGACTGAGCAACTAAGCACACAAATTGGGAACTTCCCAGGTGGCTCAGTGGTAAAGAATCCACCTGCAGTGCTGGAGATGCAGATGAGATCCTGAGTTGCAAAGAGCCCCTGGAGAGGGAAATGGCAACCCACTTCAGTGTTCTTGCCTGAACAGAAATCCCATGGACAGAGAAGCCTGGCGGGCTACAGTCTGTGGAGTTGCAAAGAGTCAGACACGACTTCATGACTAAACAACAACAATACCAAATTGGTGCCTTCTCATCTTCTCCACCGGATAAGGCAATGGCACCCCACTCCAGTACTCTTGACTGGAGAATCCCATGGATGGAGGAGCCTGGTAGGCTACATTCCATGGGGTTGCTAAGAGTCAGATATGACTGAGCGGCTTCACTTTGACTTTTCACTTTAATGCATTGGAGAAGGAAAAGGCAACCCACTCCAGTGTTCTTGCCTGGAGAATCTCAGGGACAGAGGAGCCTGGTGGGCTGCCGTCTATGGGGTCGCACAATCGGACATGACTGAAGTGACTCAGGAGCAGCAGCAGCAGCAGCATTTTCTCCACAAAGACTAGAATGTTCATTCTACCCACCTGTTAGTGTTACTTGATCCCTCCTGGCAGAATAATTATCTTCCTCCTTCAGATAACTCTTTCTGAATTTACATCATTTCATATATTATTATTACATATATATTTCATATCATTCTTATTTGATTACAAGCTTGTTCAGAAACAAATCTTTGTCTTACCTGTTATTTGCATTATATCATGGTATCTATCTAGCACTTTTTTCTTATACTCAATAGATACTAAAAAATGTGTTGGATTTAATCTCATTTATATGTAATTCAATAATATGTCACGAAACATGTAAGAAGTTTATGTAATATAATTAGATGNGACCATAATTATTGTAATGTCAAAAGTATTTTTCACTAAAAAACAGAAGATAAGTGCTGATCCTATGATTATGATACGATATTTTTCAACCAAAGTAAAAAGTAATTAAAAAAATAAAAATCCAAAAATTAGGCTTACATATTTTTCTTTCTGATTTTTTAATCTCTAAAAATTGCCATCAGAAGGCAAAAATGAATTCTGGTGAGAGAAACAAAAGTTGCTCAATCTCAGTTGAGATTGAGATGGGCTTAGAAGGATGAATGAGAGTTCTGAGGACAAAGAAGGAAGGATTTATTATGTTCTGGGAATGGCAAATATGGTGTGGCTAACACACTGGAATTGTGTACATGGAGGTAAGGAGTGACTGGAAATGAAGTTTAAATATTTGCATAAGGTAAGTCAAATAATGAAGAATGAATTTATTTTTTAAAGTTACTCAGTGTGGTAAGTGCTATTATCATCTCAATTTTATGGATAAAGAAACCAAAGCCCAAAAGATTGGGCTGCCCAGGCCCTAACTAGCAAGTGTAAGAGCAGGGATTCAGACACTCAGGGGTCTGGGCTTTTAACACCTAGATATAAACATAATGTGGAGACCTGTTTTTTAGGTGACTGAATGGGGCAAGATGTGCATTAACTGGAAGACTGGGGCATATTTACTCAGTCATAACTATTTTTAAAAAGTTGAGATTATCCAATGAAACAATACAGAATTTGATAGTACCTGCATTGCAATAGCTTTCCAAATAATTTTGCAAAAATTTGAAAAATTTAAAACTAGTAAATTCCCATTAGACCGATTCATTTCCACAAAAGGAAGAGCTCTATCCCATTGGAGACAATTTTTAATGTAACCTCATGTTCTTATTTTAAATTCTTGTCTCTGCTGTACCACAGAATGAATAATCTTATTGTTTCGTTATTTCAAATGTCTTTTATTTGAAAAAGAAAGAACCATTTTTCCTGCTAGTTTTGGTTGCTAGCTTTTGTGCAATTTAATATTGTGATACAGGTTCAAAGTCACTTGATGGAGAAATTCTAACTGGTATTTAGTCCACTGGTAATAATTAGTGGAGTTAATTAACTACATAGGTTCCATTTAAAATTGTACATTCTGCCTGCCAAACACTTAGATATTTGAGGATGGAAATTGGGCAGATAGTCTAATAGTTAAGATACCAGAAAAAAAAAAAAGATAGCCAGTAGTAAATTTTATTTCCTAATTGACTATCTTGGCCACCTATGTACATTTCACAATGAATTGTTTTATTTCTCTCCTGGATATCCTAAAAATAAAAACTAAATAAGAAAATATTTATTTTTAAACAGTCTAATAATTGAATTACTTTTATTCCTAAAATTAACTCCCAGGTGAGCTATACATCATGTTCTATGTTTCTTCATACTAATTGTTCCACATGAATTTTGTGTGTGACCCACATCTTTATTTTGATATATAAATTTATTTGTGATATTTTTTATATTTGGGCTGGTAGCTTGATAGTTATTTATAGTCTCTTTTTAGAGTATATTGTAAATTTTAAAGATCTATTTTTTTAAATTTGGTCATGGCTTATTAAATTATTCACAAATAGTTATATCATTTGTAAGTATGTCCTTGCATGAGGATAGTAATAGTAACAAATATTATAATGTATATATGTGACCAAGAAATCTAGCAAATTTATGGTTTCATAATTTAGGAGTCCTTGTTGTACTTTTTCCATCCCTAGTTTACGATGTCAGTTTTTAGGCAGCTGATTTTAGAATAAGAGCATATATTCTTAATCTCCCTCATTATTCCTTATAAATCTGTCTCTGTTTACTACCTATTCTCTACTTATCAAAGGCACAGTACAGACTTGAAGTATTTGCTATGTAATGTGATCTAAGACATATCATTTGTGAATAAGGAGAACTGTATATTTGTGTGTATATATGTAAAATTTTCAGTCATTTGCTATTTTAGTGATATAATGAAAAGAAACCCCTTTTCGTTACCTTAAATATAATCCTATAAATATTAAAATATGCTATTTTGCAGCAAAGAATTTATTGCTTTAATCCTTCTATATTTTTCTTCAAAGATATTTAATACTTTGAAGACAAACCACAAATGACTAAAGCTTCTTAATATGTTTATATTAACACTATACTTTTGAGTTTTCCAGACATCTGAGACTTAAATAAGATGATTATTTAGTTGTACAGTTTGATAGTGTGGGAGTAGTATTCTGAAAGTGACATTGTGAAGGAATCAATTTAGTCTACTTCTTGATTAAATTCTTCAGTCTCTATTTCCACTAGCTTCCCTCTAGTGCTATCCTACTTTAAAACCCCTTGGCTGCATGTGATCGGAAACTCCACAGGTTATCCCCTCACAACTGAAGCACAGGTGGGCTACCAATCAATTTGGACTTCCCTTGTGAAGTCATCATCATTCACCAATATTAATTGTGTGCTAATGGTATACAAGCAGTGAGCAAAACTTCTGCTTTATGCTCTTTATTTTCAAAGGTGGTTTACATACTGGTGCTATCAAAAGGGCACTTGAGTTCTAAACTTCCTTGGGAAAAATTACAGTGGCCACCTTGCACATAAATGTTTACATTTATAATATCAATTGCAATAAATACTGATAATAGTAAGTGTTAAATAGTATTTGAAAGAGGTGAGGTTCTTAAATTTCTGGATTTTTTTGGTGTTGTTCAGTTGCTCAGTTGTGTACAACTCTTTATGACCCCATGGGGTCTTTATGACCCCAGCACTCCAGAATTCCCTATGCTTCACTATCTCCTGGGGTTTGTTCAGATTTATGTCCACTGGGTCTGTGATGCTATCTAACCATCACATCCTCTTACTGCCCTCTTCTCCTTTTGCCCTCAATCTTTCCCAGCATCAGGGTCTTTTCCAATGAGCTGGCTATTTGCTTCAGGTGGCCAAAGAATCAGAGCTTCAGCTTCAGCATCTATCCTTCCAATGAATATTCAGGGTTGATTTCCTTTAGGATTGACTGGTTTGATCTTCTTGCAGTCCAAGGGACTCTCAAGAGTCTTCTCCAGCACCACAGTTTGAAAGCATCAGTTCTTCAGCACTCAGCTTTCTTTAATCCAACTCTCACATAGGTACAAGACTACTGGAAAAACCATACCTTTGACTATACGGACCTTTGTCAGCAAAGTGATGTCTTTGATTTTTAATATGCTGTCTAGGTTTATCTTAGCTTTCCTTCAAAGGAGCAAACATCTTTTAATTTCATGGCTGCAGTCACCATCTGCAGTGATTTAGGAGCCCAAGAAAATAAAATCGGTCATTGCTTCCACTTTTTCCATATCCATTTGCCATGAAGCGATAGGACCTGATGCCATGATCTTCAATTTTTGAATGTTGAATTTTAAGCCAGTTTTTTCACTTTCCTGTTTCACCCTCATCAAGAGGCTCTTTAGTTCCTTTTTACTTTCTGCCATTAGAGGGGTATCATCTGCATACCTGAGGTTGTTGATATTCTCCCAGCAATCTTGAGTCCAGCTTGTGAACCATTGGAGCCCAGCAATGGATCCAGCCTGTCGTTTTGCATGACGTACTCTGCATGTAACTTAAATAGAGTGGCAATATACAACCTTGTTGTATTCCTTTCCCAAGTAACTTTAGTCATGTCCAACTCTTTGTGACCCTATGAACTTTAGCTTGCCAGGCTCCTTTGTCCATGGGATTCTCCAGGCAAGAATACTGGAGTGGGTTGCCATGCCCTCCTCCAGGGGCTCTTCTGACTCAGAGATTGAACCCATATCTCTTATGTCTCCTGGATTGGCAGGTGGGTTCTTTACCACTAGCGCCACCTGGAAACCCCTTTCTGTATTATACACATCTATACTTTTATCACACATTTTATAATGTTATACACATTTATACTTTTATTTTATACCTTATTTTCTTGGGCTCCAAAATCACTGCAGATGGTGACTGCAGCCATGAAATTAAAAGATGCTTGCTCCTTGGAAGAACAGCTATGACACATCGAAACCTTTATATTATCATATTTGAAACAGATCGCCAGTTCAGGTTTGATGCATGAGACAGGGTACTCGGGGCTGGTCCACTGGGATGACTCTGAGGGATGGGATGGGGAGGGAGGTGGGAGGGGGGTTCAGGATGGGGAACACATGTACACCCATGGCTGATTCATGTCAATGTATGACAAAAACCACTACAATATTGTAAAGTAGTTAGCCTCCAATTAAAATAAATTAATTTTAAAGAAAGAAAGCTATGACAGACCTGGACAGCATATTAAAAAGCTGAAACATTACTTTGCCAACAAAGGTCCATCTAGTCAAAGCTATGGTTTTTGCAGTAGTCATGTATAGATGCTAGAGTTGGACTATAAAGAAAGCTGAATGCCAAATAATTGATGCTTTTGAACTGTGGTGTTGGAAAAGGCTCTTGAGAGTCCCTTGAACTGCAAAGAGATCCAATCAGACCATCCTAAAGGAAATCAGTCCTGAATATTCATTGGAAGGACTGATGCTAAAGCTGAAATTCCAATACTTGGGCCACCTGATGTGAAGAATGGACTCACTGGAAAAGACCCTGATGCTGGGAAAGATTGAAGGCAGGAGGAGAAGAGGATAACAGAGGATGAGATGGTTGGATGGTATCACCTACTCGGTAGACATGAGTTTGAGCATGCTCCAGGAGTTGGTGATGGACAGGGAAGCCTGGAGTGTTGCAGTCCATGGGGTTGCAAAGAAACAGACACGACTGAGGGACTGAACTGAACTGATACTTTTATCAGTGCTATTAATAGTATCACTGGAACCTTAATAGAATTAATTCCATTTTGTGTACCAGTATTCTGAGGTTGCTTTTTGGAATGCTCTTTTATATTTTCTTCTGGTGACAATACCCCATTCTATCTTTCCTCTTTCCTAACCTACCTGCTGCTGCTGCTGCTGCTAAGTTGTTTCAATCATGTCCGACTCTTAGTGACCCCATGGACTGCAGCCTTCCAGGCTCCGCCGTCCCTGGGATTCTCCAGGCAAGAGTACTGGAGTGGGTTGCCATTGCATTCTCCACCTAACCTACCTAGTCATCCTTATTACTTTTAGTTTGTCAGGACTGCTGAAAGCATAATGAAAATAACTAATAATTGTTTCTTTCTTTCTCTATCATCTCTACCCCTCTATCATCTCTATCCCAACTGAGAGCTTCAGTTGGGAAGATAATACACAAAATCAAAACAATTGAAAGCATGATTAAAAGAAAATAAAAATTTGATTTTCTGCTGATAAATTTAGCTTTTATCTTGTCTCTGCAGCAGGAATATTATGAATATCCTTTTTATTGAAGTTTAGTTGATTTACAATATTGTATTTACTTCAGATTATAGCATAGTTAGTCAATATTTTTATAGATTATACTCCATTTAACATTATTATAAAATGGATGCTATAATTTCCTGTGCTGTACAATATAGCCTTGTTGTTTATCTGCTTTATACATAGCAGTTTGTATCTCTTAATCCTCTACCCCTAGCTTGCTGCTTCCCCTTCCCTCTCCCTGATGGTGACAACTACTTTATCCTCTGTATCTGTGAATCTGTTCGGTTTTGTTATATACATTCATCTTACTTTTTAGATTTCACATATAAGTGCTAACATAGAGTATTGTCTTTCTCCGACTTCTTTCACTAAGCATATTGCTTTCTAGGTTCATGAATCCACTTTGCTACAAATGGCAAAACTTCGCTCCTTTTTAAGGCTGAGTAATATTTCATTATAATATACATTGTATATTATATATAATGACTTTAAGATCATACATAATGTCCTTAACTATTAATATTCCTTTTGACTTTTCAAAGCTGCTTCTAAATTACCTTTGGAGCATTTGTGAATAACATATTAGTCTTATTACCAAAAGGATTTATAATATCTAGCTAAATTATTTAGAATTATACCTGTTTTTTCCTTTGCATAACTCAACTTTTTCTTATAATAGTAAATTGCTATTATTTAATAGGGTGACAATATAGTAGGAAAGTATTTTTTGATACTCTAATGTAAATGATAGTAGTACTGATCATGAACATGGAAGTCATGTTTACTAAGCTGAAATAATGATTGCTTCTCTCATGCTATCTCACTTTGATTTTCTCTTAAGGTTTATTAATATGCATTCTATCTATTAAAAAGGTGCTCTTAATTGCCAACTACAGTGGTCCCCTGATGTCAGGCCTTTTGAATTCTCGGTTGCTTGTAAAACTTTTGACTATACCTTTGCTTTTAGATCTTCCTTCTCGTTTCTCATCTCCCTTCCTGTGGCTTCTCAGAGCAGTCTTCCTTAGTGTTTTTTGTTTTATCCACTGGCCCCTCTTAGTCTACTTGACATTTCTATGTTTATTCCCAAAATTAAAATAGTTTTTATTGTTTTAAAAGTTATTAAAACAATAATTTAAAACAAAAAATTACTTGAGTTAGAAAAATCCAAGAAATATAAAAAAGTATAAAGGAGGAAAACAAAACAACAGCCCCCAAAACTCACCACTTAGGAGCAAAAATTATTATTTTTGAACAGAATTAATATTATAAACAGAATACACTTTAATTATGTACATAAATAGACAGGGGTTCAGTTCAGTTCAGTCGCTCAGTTGTGTCCGACTCTTTCCTACCCCATGATCTGCAGGACGCCAGGCCTCCCTGTCCATCACCAATTCCTGGAGTTCACCCAAACCCATGTCCATTGAGTTGATGATGCCATCCAACCATCTCATCCTCTGTCGTCCCCTTCTCCTCCTGCCCTCAATCTTTCCCAGCATCAGGGTCTTTTCAAACGAGTCAGCTCTTCGCATCAGGTGGCCAAAGGATTGGAGTTTCAGCTTCAACATCAGTCCTTCCAGCGAACACCCAGAACTGATTTCCTTTAGGATGGACTGGTTGGATCTCCTTGCAGTCCAAGGGACACTCAAGAGTCTTCTCCAACACCACAGTTCAAAAGCATCAATTTTTCTGTGCTCCAACTCTCACATCCATAACACGACTACTGGAAAACCCATAGCCTTGACTAGACAGACCTTTGTTGACAAAGTAATGTCTCTGCTTTTTAATATGCTGTCCTTCCAAGGAGTAAGCTTCTTTTAATTTCAGTGATTTTGGAGCCCAGAAAAATAAAGTCTGCCACTGTTTCCACTGTTTCCCCATCTATTTGCCATGAAGTGATGGGACCGGATGCCATGATCTTCGTTTTCTGAATGTTGAGCTTTAAGCCAATTTTTTCACTCTCCTCTTTCACTTTCATCAAGAGGCTCTTTAGATAGCTAAATTACATGTAAGTGAATTATAGTATAATTCATAATCTTTTAAACTACTCTCTTCATTAAGAAAATCAGCATCATTCCATGTTGATATTGTCCATATTAATCATACTTTGTATTTCATTGCATGATTATATCATGCTTTATTTAACCAATCCCTTATCAATGGATGTTTTATTTCTCATTTATCTCTTTTAAACAAAGTTTCAACGAATTATTATTATATATATATTTCTGTGCACTTNTTTTGCCAAACATTGACATGAATTCACCACGAGTGTACAAGCGTTCCCAAACATGAATCCCCTCCCACCTCCCACCCCAAAGTTTCAACGAATTATTATTATATATATATTTCTGTGCACTTGACTTTCCTGATGTAATTCTCAGAAGGATCACTGGCTCAAAAGGTTATACAGCTTAAAATTTTTGATCTATGTTTTACCCTCCCACTGACATAATGTGAGAGGTCCCATCCATTTCATCAAAGCTTTGTCTATTCTCATCTATCTTTCAAATGTTGGTCACTCTCTATATATCTGTCCTTGATTTTTTTCTTCTTAGTCTTTATTCTATCTGTGTATGATTCACTTCTTGGAATGTTATTCACTTCTTGGAATGTTATTTCCACCTATAAGAGCTATAGGAGTCTGTATGGATGTGTCCAAAGTGTCCCATGTGCATCATACAGACCTTCATACAGTGAATATGCCTAAAGTAGGCACTGAAAAAGATGAATGTTACCAGAGTAGTGGTCATCTTATACAAATAGTAGTTGAGGAAAATGCTAAGGGGACACTTAGAACATAACTGCTAAACAACTGAGTATTTGAAAGACTGTTACATGAAAGATGAACTGTATCATTGTTTTATGTTACATGGAAATAGTAGAGTTTTGCATGAAGAAAAAAACTTGTTTTTAAAATTTCCCTATTGGATACAATTACTTAGAAATGTTTAGTTTTAGCAGTGTTGGGTTAAATTCTTCAACTTCTGTTTATTTCACATTTATTTCTGTTTATTTCTCTCACGAAAATGAGAGAATCAGTCAGGTGCTCTCTAAAGAATTTTGCAGCTCTAAATTCTATGAACTTTAAATTAATTTCTATAGTATGCTTTAAAATGTAAATTTCTTGTTAACTTTGCTTAATGTTTAAATACTTTGAAGTTTTCAGTTCTCTTACTGACAAGAAAATTTCATTAGTTTTGAATTTAAAAAGGACTGCTTGCTCTGTATAAGCGAGTGAAAGTGAAAGTCACCCAGTCGTGTCCGACTTTTTGCGACACCATAAGACTATACAGTCCATAGAATTCTCCAGGCCAGAATACTTGAGTGGGTAGCCTTTCCCTTCTCTAGGGGATCTTCCCAACCCAGGGATCAAACCCAAGTTTCCCGCATTGCGGGCAGATTCTTTACCAGCTGAGCCACAAGGGAAGCCCAGGAATACTGGAGTGCGTAGCTTATCCCTTTTCCAGCAGCTTTTCCTGACCCAGGAATCAAACCGGTGTCTCCTGCATTGCAGGCAGATTCTTTACCAACTGAGCTATTAGGGAAGCCCTCTGTGTAAGTGAAGGGTTTAAAAAATGTCCTATTAATGATTCATGCTTCTTGAAAACCATGAAAAATTATCCTTTACCTTTCTTGGCGAAGAAAGAAATTTGAAGTAGAAAAGATGTGCCAAAATATCATCAAATATAAATTTTTTATGGAAAGGGTATATCTGGCTTTATTATTTTGAGATATAAAATTAGGTCATATTTGGTTAGCATTGACAGAGGTACAACCTATCTGGATATTCCAAAAGTATGGCATTTCTCCTCGGATTCTCCTCCCAAGTTCCATAGGGTTACTTAGACTAAATGGTTTAATCAGTCCTTAATATCTCTAACCAAATTAATGGGACTTCAGATTCACTAATTCATTCTTTCCTCCAGTTCTACTTAATGCCTATTATTAACTGCTGCTCAGTGGTAAAGAATCTGCCTGCCAACACAGGAGATGCAGGTTTGATCCCTGGGTCAGGAAGATCCCCTGGAGAAGGAAACAGCAACCCATTCCAGTATTCTTGCCTGGGAAATCCCATGGACAGAAGAGTCTGGTGGGCTACATTCCATGCAGTTGCAAAAGAGTTGGACCTGACTTGGGAACTAAACAGCAACAACAAAGATACTACTCTAGGTACTAGTAATATAGCAGTGAAAAAAGAGATAAAATATGGACCTTATAAACTAGATATCTCCCTCATGGTTGATCTCAACAACTGTTTAACTCTAGAAAACTTAACCTATTAGTCTCAGTATCTTCTACCACCAAGTAGAAATCTGCTGGCATCCAGGGAGTTGGGGTGATGCAAGCTGCACTGGAGTTTGTGACTACTCGCCATTATTTGGAGCAAGGCCCTGTCCACCAAAATTTTTGATCCTTCCTGGTTTATCTCTACAGGTTAATCCAGTCAGCTACACAACTTCCTTCTCCACATATATGCATACCAAAATCAGCCTTGAGACTTGAGTATATACTTCAAGTTTTCCTCACATAGAGTAGGCTCTCTAGTACCTAAGTGATTTTGTCAGAAAGGTGTTTAACATCATTCACTTGATGGACCTCAATCCATCAATACACACACACACACACACACACACACACACACACTGTAATCTGGTGGCTGCAGTTGAGTCTGGAAAAGGGTCCAAACTATCCTCCCATCTATGGAGTTTCCTTTCAACAGAGAATGGAAGTGGGAAGCCTCAATGCATTCCTGCTTGTCTTCATTTAGGGTACCATATGCCTTCAGAAATGATTTAATGACTTTACATCTCAAAGCAAAAGGATATGGGTGCAGCTTCCCTTCTTCCTAAAATGCTCTCATGAGCCTATATAAATGAGAGGATGAAAACAGATGCCCCCTAACATCACTTTTCACCATCATGTTAGCTCTATGCTTTTGTATTGCCCCAGTAATTTTTTTATTCTCTTGACTTAGAATTGGGTACTTGTGCTCCACATAATTACAAAACTACACAAGTGGATCTTTCTAGAAAATGAAGTCAACCTTATTAAGATAAATTGATCAGGTCACATCTGTGTATAGACAGTTGTCAACAAGTTAAAAAAGGAAGTTCCATCTTTATGTTCCACTAGGTACCTGGCAGCAGTGTTCTGATAGCCCTCCCTCCTCCTCTTCTCTTGGTTGCCTCCATAGCCTCAGTTTATAGCATTTTCCATTTTTCACGGCTGCTTTCACATCATTGAAATGTTTTCACTGAATACAGAGTTAAGAAGAGACATGCCCAACTAGTTCTGGCAAATTGACATAAGCCGGTTTCAACACACCATTGCTGTCAGGTCATATGTGGTAAAGTCATGGGCTTCATCTAAAATATCCCCCCAAATATTTTTTAAATAAGAAGTTTGGTTTCTATATGTAGTATGCCACTGCTGCTAAGTCACTTCAGTTGTGTCTGACTCTGTGTGACCCCATAGACAGCAGCCTACCAGGCTCCCCCATCCCTGGGATTCTCCAGGCAAGAACACTGGAGTGGGTTGCTATTTCCTTCTCCAATGCATGAAAGTGAAAAGTGAAAGTGAAGTCGCTCAGTCATGTCCAACTCTTCGTGACCCCATGGACTGCAGCCTACCAGGCTCCTCTGCCCATGGGATTTTCCAGACAAGAGTCCTGGAGTGGGGTGCCATTGCCTTCTCCGATATGTAGTATAGGTATATGTTTATTCATGAGCAATGAATAAAGCATTTAATGGATAAAGTGTTCATTAAGCAATGGATATTTAAAGAAATAAAAATTCTGTTTACTTCCTGATAAAAACAAGTTACCTATGTCTCTGGACCCTCTCTGTGCTTGTGCCTCCCTTCACAAGGCATGCTATCTATGTTTCACTTAGCAATACGTATCCTATCTTCCTCAAAGTTCTCTCTCCTCTGAGCTAGTTTTTAAAATTTCTAGCCTACTTCAGCATAAAATTCTTTAAAAATGAGTTTGAATTTGTTGTCATTTATTTATTCAGCACTTACTGAGCTTTTAATATGCCAAGTACTAGGAATGAGAACATGATTGTACAGACCTTATTACTGCCTCTAGAGCCTATCATAAGCATTATATACCTGATTATACAATTAGTTATTTAACTGAATTTTTGAAAAATGCTATAAGGAAATATAAGGTGCTCATAGAATATATGGGCTTCCCCAGTGGCTCAGTGGTAAAGAGGACACCTGCAATGCAGGGGAGGCAGGTGATGCGAGTTAGATCCCTGGGTTGGAAAGATCCCCTAGAGGAGGGCATGGAAACCCACTCCAGTATTCTTGCCAGGAAAATCCCATGGACAGAGGAGCCTGGTGGGATCCATGGGATCTCAAAGAGTCGGACACAACTGAAGCGACAGCACCCATACAGGCATGCATGCATAGAGTGTATACTGGTGATGGTGTGTGATAAGATTAGACAGATTCGATACATATGATTACATGGTGGCATAAGAGGAAAAAAACTACAAGCTTTCTTGTGGAAAGCAGTAGGGAAAAAAGCAAAAGCTTTCTCTAAGTCTTTTTTGTATCACATATGCCAGTGTCCCAAAAGTCAAAATAAGGTACATGGCCAAGCCAGGATTCAAGGATTAGAACAGATTCTCCTATTTGATGGGAAATCTCCTAAAATATCGTGGCCATTAAAAAAAAAAATCTGCAACACTATTTCCTATTTGTAAACTTCTGTGTAGAAATGTTAAAAGTGTTTTCCTTCTTTGCTTTCAGATGTTTTAATTTTTTCTTTCTTTCAGTTTCACAGTTTGAGATCCATCAACTGTCTTCATGGAAATCTTTTTTTCTTCAAAAACTCTTCAGTTTTTCCAGGCAACCCTTCTGTCTTTAATTAACAAAATTCTCAGAATGAGCCACTTTCTACATATGTAAATGTCTTTCAGATTAATTCAAGACAAGTCTAAATCTGGAAAATTTTACAGTTTTACCTTTTTGCTCAGTTCAATTCAGTTCAGTTGCTCAGTCGTGTCTGACTCTTTGTGACCCCATGAATTGCAGCACGCCAGGCCTCCCTGTCCATCACCAACTCCTGGAGTTCACCCAAACTCATGTCCATCGAGTTGGTGATGCCATCCAGCCATCTCATCCTCTGCCGTCCCTTTCTCCTCCTGCCCCCAATCCCTCCCAGCATCANCTGCTCAATATTCTACACAATATAAGGGTCAGAAATCCAGGATTCGTTAAGAAGATTTGTGTTCAGAAAGCAGTATTACCTTTAATGAACCCTTTGTTTTTCTAATGGGGAAACTATTTTCCCTCAACTGACATACAAGTAAATTTCAAATAAATTCTTGTGTTCAGTGCTTATTTCTTTTAATAGCAGTGTTGCATTCTCACTTCTTTAAAATATATTCATATCTAAATTTTTATTGGTTTCTTTAACATGTAAAATTAATTCTTATTGACCATTTTGAAGGATTTAAGAAATGCTCATTGGAAACAATTCTTTTTAAAATAAAATTCTGGACTTTATCATAAAATAAAAATTGTTCTGTATCTAATCTTGAAAAATAATTCTAGTTATGTTTAATAAGTCATTCCAGAACCATGTCATTTATCATTAAGTTTCTTGAATTCTTTATCTTCTTAAGTGGTATCTATTAAATTTTGAATATAATATTGTAGGAAAATTTTATGATAACATTAACCTGGAAATGTTACTTGTATATGTTTTTCTACAGAGTGTAAGGTGTTTCTCTAATTTCTTAGGCCAGGCTTTATATAGTTAGGATTAGAAAAGTTGGCAATATATCAAAAAGCTGGAAGACAATGAAATAAGACAGAAAATTTGTCTTTATCTTTCTTTAAGCCATTGAGAGTGAGTAGCGTGAAGGGGGAAGGGAACTAACCCGTGTCTACCATGTGATGCAACATGTTCAGTATTTTATACCAGTTATATTATCTCATGTAATCTTTGTAGAAAATTTCCTAAATCTATTGATAAATTTTTAATGCAAATAATATTTAATTCATCCTAAAATTAAGCACAACATTTCTGTATCAAAGGAGGACTATTATTATTTAGCAGCAGTAACCACATTTGTTCTTCACACCCCGTTCTTCCCCTTCAGCATGAGATGAGAACCAGATGGTAATATGCACAGAAGGGGAGCCCCAAAATTATGAATCTGGAAATTTATATAGGAACCACTATACAACAGTCTTTTTCCACCTTGAGAGACAGATAAATCTTTTCTCAGTTCAGTTCAGTCGCTCAGTCGTGTCTGACTCTTTGCGACCCCATGAATCGCAGCACGTCAGGCCTCCCTGTCCATCACCAGCTCCCAGAGTTCACTCAGACTCACGTCCATCGAGTCCGTGATGCCATCCAGCCATCTCATCCTCTGTTGTCCCCTTCTCCTCCTGCCCCCAATCCCTCCCAGCATCAGAGTCTTTTCCAATGAGTCAACTGTTCACATGAAGTGGCTAAAGAACTGGAGTTTCAGCCTTAGCATCAGTCCTTCCAAAGAAATCCCAGGGCTGATCTCCTTCAGAATGGACTGGTGCAGATGGTGACTGCAGCCATGAAATTAAAAGACGCTTATTCCTTGGAAGAAAAGTTATAACCAACCTAGATAGCATATTGAAAAGCAGAGACATTACTTTGCCAAAAGGTCCGTCTAGTCAAGGCTATGGTTTTTCCAGTAGTCATGTATGGATGTGAGAGTTGGACTGTGAAGAAGGCTGAGCGCCGAAGAATTGATGCTTTTGAACTGTGGTGTTGCAGAAGACTCTTGAGAGTCCCTTGGACTGCAAGGAGAAATCTTTTATACCTTATGTAAAAAAATTTCAGGGAAGATAAGGGTAAGATCCCCAGTTTAAACCCTTTGGAATACAAACCAGTAGCTCGTGGACTTTTATTATCTTTTGAAATGTAAACATATAAACCTGGGAGATAAGTGTCTATATCTCTTTGAAGGTCTCTATTTTTTAGGCAATCTTTAACTTCCAAAAGGTTTCAGTTTATTTGGTGTATAAGTCTCTAACCATACAGATAATATTTCCTCTATTTCATAGCCATGAATTGTGGCAATTTCAGTATTATTGCACTGAAATTTGTGGCTATTAACTTTGTTTCTATTCTCAAGTTTTTTAGTGTCTTTAGTAGCATAATGCATCATTTTGTCTGTTATCTATGCATTTTACTAAAAATATCATCTCTATGAAAAGACTTATATGTGCAATAAAAATTTTTTCAGCATTAGAAACTATTGAGCACCATTCTAGATACTTGAGATACATCAGTGAACAAATTAGAGATCCCTGCTCTTCTGAAATTTAAAAACTTTCAGAAGAAACTAGAAATTCAACACTAAACATTTATTATGCTTATGTAAATAACTTAGTATAGAAAATTCCTGGGTGGCGGTGAGAATGCCAAGGAAGCCAGTATGGCTGGAGTGGAGTGATGAGGGAATCAGCACGGGAGGCGATGGAAGAGCTGGCAGGAATGGGGAAATCTCAGGGGATGTGCAGATCTCAGAGGGTCTCATAGAGTGTTAGAGAAACCTTGACCTCTTCTCTGAGTGGAACAGGTTAGCAGAAGATTTAGCTGAGGAATGACATAATCTAACCTGCCTTTTAAGAGGGTTACATTAGCTGCTGCATTTAGAACAGATTGTAGAGGTCAAAGGTAGACTCAAGAAGACCTGTCTGGAGGCTAATGCAGTAATTCTGGTTGGGTGTTATGTGGCCTGACCAGAGCAGTGAAATGAAATAATAAGCAGACAAATTTTGGATGTATTTTGAAAGAGTTCCCAACAGATTTTCCAGTGGATTTGGTTGTAAGCTTAAGAAGAGAGGTAAAAAAGGATTCCAAGGTTTTTTGTTTTGAGCAACTTGACAACTGTTTTATCATTGACTGAGATAGACAAGATTGTGGGGGAGCAGTTTATTTGGGGAGTTGGGTTGGGATAGATTAGGAGTTTAGTCATGAACATGTTGATCTTGAGATGTCTTTTAGACATGCAGTGGAGGTATCAGGTAAGCAGTCGGATATGCTAGCTTGGAGCTGGGGAGAGAAGTTTGAGCTGGAGATAGAAAATTGGGAGCTGCTCACATAAAGGTTATATTAGGGGCAGATTGAGACTTTGTGTGCCCTGAAGCTTAAGCAATTTTGAGGATTCTCTAAGAGAAAGAATTCAAAATTTTAATTCGAATTACATACAAAGGTGAATATTTATAATGAGAAAAATCAAAACACTTATTTGGAAACTGATAAGCAGTGCAAAATCATAACATTTGGAGAAACGGCATAATATTTTTAATAACTGCCTGCCATACCTCTGCTCAATGGACATGAGTTTGAGCAAAGTCTAAGAGAGAGTGATAGGAAAGCCTCGCGTGTTGTAGTACATCGAGTTGCAAAGAGTCGGACATGGCTTAGTGACTGAACAATGGCAACAACATATATCTGTAATACTTTTCTTCCAACATTCTTGAACTTTAATGTCAAAGATTTTAAAACATTATGTTCTGTTGAGAATATGGAAAGTTAAATCAGTCTTTATCATGATTAATTAAAATTTAATTTTTACTAGTGACAGTCTAGAAAGATTTCTTTCATCTTTACAACTTATTTACAATTTTATGAAAAATTTCAGGGTTGTCTTAAAGTTTAAAACTTCTATGAAGCTTCTTGCATATATAACCTGAAAGATTTGGAAGAATTTTCGAAAGACTAACTCTGTCTCTATGCAATTGAAACCATGCTTCTTTTCCATTGACCAAATGCTTCCAATACTAGGCAGATTATGATACCTCTGCATATTATGACACCACTTCAGCCCTGAACATTCATGTCACAATGTAGCACAATGAGTACTAAGCCACTGGAAACTATTCCTACTTTAGGATAGTCGGGATAGCTAACTAATAATTTACTCATATCTGGAAGTGATTGTGAATCACATAAATATGTTCCTTTAAACCCAACCTAAATATATCTCCAACTCTATTTCCTCTTGTTATTGTTGTTTAGTTGCTAAGTCATGTCCAGCTCTTTTTGTAGTCCCATGGACTGTAGCCTGCCAGGCTGCTCTGTCTCTGGGATTTTCCAAGCAAGAATACTGGAGTGGGTTGCCATATCCTTCTCCTGGGCATCTTCCCTACTAGGGATTGAACCCGTGCCTCCTGCATTGGCATATGGATTCTTTACCACCGAGCCACCAGGGAAGCCTCTATTTCCTCTTAGTTTCCCCAAAATGTTTCCAGATACACAATGCCCCGCCCCCATTGTGAAGGTATTTTATATTTACAAATTTTCCTAAAATATATGACCATGAGAACACAATTTTTTTAAAAATTAAAAGACTTCACTCTTCAGAGTAGTTTTAGGTCTGGGGAGACTGTACAGAAAGTACAGAGTTCCCATATGCTCTTTCTCTCCCCTGCACACAGTTTTCCTATTATTAACATTTTGCATTAGTGCAGTACATTTGTTACAAATGACAAACCAATATCAATAGATTATTATTAACTAAACCCCATAGTTGAGATTTGGATTTACTCTTTGTTTTGTATATTTCTGTGGGTTTTGGCAAGTGTACAATATTACATATACATCATTACAGTATCATCCAGGATAGTATCACTTCTGTAAAAATGCCTGATACTCCACCTCTTCATCCCTAATCCCGCTCCCTGAAACCCTGGAATCTCTGACATTTTTAACTGTCTCTATGGTTTTGACATTTCCAGAATGTCATATACAGGTTAACATCTTAGAGTATGTTGCTTTTTCACTGACTTCTTTTACTCAGCAATATGGACTTAAGTTTCCTCTGTGTCTTTGTTGTTGTTGATACTCCATTGCATGGATGTGCCACAGTTTGTTTATTCACTCACCTAGGAAAGGGCATCTTGGTTGTTTCCTGGTTTTTGATGATTATAAATGAAACTGCTGTAACAATTCGTGTGCATGCTTTTGCATGGGCATTAGTTTTCAACTCATAGTGTCAAATGGCTAGTGAGTAAATCAGCACTTAGATTAGGATCTAGACAAGACCTTACACCTTTCACAAAAATTAACCCAAAATGATCATTTACCTAAATGCAAAACTAAATTATATAACTTCTAGAAGATAACATAGGAGAAAATCTACTTCACCTTGAGCTTGGAGGTGACTTCTTATAGGCAACAACAAAAAGCATAATACATGAAAAAATTTTGATAAATTAGACTTCTTTAAAATGAAATCTTCTACTCTGTGAAAGACACTGTTATGGGATTGAAAAGACAAGCTGCAGACAAAAGAATACACTTGCAGAAGATAACTGATAAAGGACTGTTACCCCAAATATACAAAAAACTCTTAAAATTCAACAATAAGAAAATAATCCAATTACAAAATAGGAAAGGATCTGAAGAGAAATCTCAGCAGAGAAGATCCATAGATGGTAAATAGCATATAAAAAGATGCTCAACATCGTAAGTCATTAGGGAATTGCAAGTAAGAGCAATTGGATATAATTAAACATTTATTCAGTTCAGTTCAGTCGCTCAGTCGTGTCCAACTCTTTGCGACCCCATGAATCGCAGCACGCCAGGCCTCCCTGTCCATCACCAACTCTCGGAGTTCACTCAGATTCATGTTCATCGAGTCAGTGATGCCATCCAGCCATCTCATCCTCTGTCGTCTCCTTCTCCTCCTGCCCCCAATCCCTCCCAGCATCCAAGTCTTTTCCAATGAGTCAACTCTTCGCATGAGGTGGCCAAAGTACTGGAGGTTCAGCTTTAGCATCATTCCCTCCCAAGAAATCCCAGGGCTGATCTCCTTCAGACTGGACTTGTTGGATCTCCTTAAACTCCAAGGGACTCAGAAGAGTCTTCTCCAACACCACAGTTCAAAAGCATCAATTCTTCGGTGCTCAGCTTTCTTCACAGTCCAACTCTCACATCCATACATGACTACTAGAAAAACCATAGCCTTGACTAGACGGACCTTAGTCGGCAAAGTAATGTCTCTGCTTTTGAATATGCTATCTAGGTTGGTCATAACTTTTCTTCCAAGTGTTATGCCCAGAGTCTGAGTCCCCAAAACTGAGAGAATAAGACGTCCACAGCAATGCAAAAACATAAAGGCATTTTATTACTAGCTCGAGCTAGGGCTCCCATCTCATCCAA
This sequence comes from Redunca redunca, assembly GCA_006410935.1. NCBI lineage: Eukaryota > Metazoa > Chordata > Mammalia > Artiodactyla > Bovidae > Redunca > Redunca redunca. The sequence continues at coordinate 1,158,756 of SJYQ01000626.1, forward strand.
CACAGTGGAGTCTTGACGAGAGCCCCGAGCTCTGAATCATGGCTGCTTATATACAGGCGGTTCTTTATCTCAGCAACAGGGCAGCTGGCAGTAAATGATTGGCTGAGCAATAGGCATGCGCGTGAAATACCGGAAGCATGACTCAGGTTTTATTTTTAGGCCTAGTGTGGCTCGCTGAGCCTGTCATGGCCAGAGTCCGGACCTAACACAAGGAGTAATGGTCTTTTAATTTCATGGCTGCAGTCACCATCAGCAGTGATTTTGGAGCCCCAAAAAATAAAGTCTGACACTGTTTCCACTGTTTCCCCATCTATTTCCCGTGAAGTGATGGGACCGGATGCCATGATCTTTGTTTTCTGAATGTTGAGCTTTAAGCCAACTTTTTCACTCTCCTCTTTCACCTTCATCAAGAGGCTTTTTAGTTCTTCTTCACTTTCTGCCATAAGGGTGGTGTCATCTGCATATCTGAGGTTATTGACATTTCTCCTGGCAATCTTGATTCCAGCTTGTGTTTATTCCAGTCCAGTGCTTCTCATGATGTACTCTGCATATAAGATAAATAAGCAGGGTGACAATATACAGCCTTGATGTACTCCTTTTCCTATTTGGAACCAGTCTGTTGTTCCATGTCCAGTTCTAACTGTTGCTTCCTGACCTACATACGGATTTCTCAAGAGGCAGGTCAAGTGGTCTGGGATTCCCATCTCTCAGAATTTTCCACAGTTTCTTGTGATCCACACAGTCAAAGGCTTTGGCATAGTCAATCAAGCAGAAATAGATGTTTTTCTGGAACTCTCTTGCTTTTTCCATGATCCAGCGGATGTTGGCAATTTGATCTCTGGTTCCTCTGCCTTTTCTAAAACCAGCTTGAATATCAGGAAGTTCATGGTTCACATATTGCTGAAGCCTGGCTTGGAGAATTTTGAGCATCACTTTACTAGCACATGAGATGAGTGTAATTGTGCAGTAGTTTGAGCATTCTTTGGCATTGCCTTTCTTTAGGATTGGAATGAAAACTGACCTTTTCTAGTCCTGCGGCCACTGATTAGTTTTCCAAATTTTCTGGTATATTGAGTGTAGCACTTTCACAGCATCATCTTTCAGGATTTGAAATAGCTCAACTGGAATGCCATCACCTCCACTAGCTTTGTTCATAGTGATGCTTTCTAAGGCCCACTTGACTTCACATTCCAGGATGTCTGACTCTAGATGAATGATCACACCATTGTGATTATCTGGGTCATGAAGATCTTTTTTGTACAGTTCTTCTGTGTATTCTTTCCACCTCTTCTTAATATCTTCTGCTTCTGTTAGGTCCATACCATTTCTGTCCTTTATCGAGCCCATCTTTGCATGAAGTGTTCCCTTGGTATCTCTACTTTTCTTGAAGAGATCTCTAGTGTTTCCCATTCTGTTGTTTTCCTCTATTTTTTTGCACTGATCGCTGAGGAAGGCTTTCTTATCTCTCCTTGCTATTCTTTGGAACTCTGCATTCAGATGCTTATATCTTTCCTTTTCTCCTTTGCTTTTTGCTTCTCTTCTTTTCACAGCTATTTGTNCTTTTTTGCATTTCTTTTCCATGGGGATGGTCTTGATCCCTGTCTCTTGTACAGTGTCACAAACCTCATGCCATAGTTCATCAGGCACTCTATTAGATCTAGGCCCTTAAATCTATTTCTCACTTCCACTGTATAATCATAAGGGATTTGTTTTTGTTGACTGTATAGAGCTTCTCCATCTTTGGCAGCAAAGAATATAATCAATCGGATTTCGGTGTTGACCATCTGGTGATGTCCATGTGTAGAGTCTTCTCTTGTGTTGTTGGAAAAGGGTGTTTGCTATGACCAGTGCATTTTCTTGGCAAAACTCTATTAGTCTTTGCCCTTCTTCATTCTGCATTCAAAGGCCAAATGTCCCTGTTACTCCTGGTGTTTCTTGACTTCATACTTTTCCATTCCAGTCCCCTATAATGAAAAGGACATCTTTTTGGGGTGTTAGTTCTAAAAGGTCTTGTAGGTCTTCATAGAACCGTTCAACTTCAGCTTCTTCAGCATTACTCGTTGGGGAACAGACTTGGATTACCGTGATATTGAACGGTTTGCCTTGGAAATGAACAGAGATCCTTCTGTCATTTTTGAAATTGCTTCCAAATACTGCATTTCAGACTCTTTTCTTGACCATGATGGCTACTCCATTTCTTCTGGGGATTCCTTCCCGCAGTAGTAGATATAAAGGTCATCTGAGTTAAATTCACTCATTCCAGTCCATTTTAGTTTGCTGATTCCTAGAATGTTGACGTTCACTCTTGCCATCTCTTGTTTGACCACTTCCAATTTGCCTTGATTCGTGGACCTGACTTTCCAGGTTCCTATGCAATATTGCTCTTTACAGCATCGGACCTTACTTCTATCACCAGTCACATCCACAGCTGGGTATTGTTTTTGCTTTGGCTCCATCCCTTCATTCTTTCTAGAGTTATTTCTCCACTGATCTCCAGTAGCATATTGGGGACCTACTGACCTCTGGAGTTCCTCTTTCTGTATCCTATCATTTTGCCTTTTCATATTGTTCATGGGGTTCTCAAGGCAAGAATACTGAAGTGGTTTGCCATTCCCTTCTCCAGTGGACCACATTCTGTCAGACNTTCTGTATCCTATCATTTTGCCTTTTCATACTGTTCATGGGGTTCTCAAGGCAAGAATACTGAAGTGGTTTGCCATTCCCTTCTCCAGTGGACCACATTCTGTCAGACCTCTCCATCATGATCCACCCGCCCTGGGTTGCCCTGCAGGCATGGCTTAGTTTCATTGAGTTAGACAAGGCTGTGATCCTAGTGTGATTAGATTGACTACTTTTCTGTGAGTATGGTTTCAGTGTGTCTGCCCTCTGATGTCCTCTTGCAACACCTATCATCTTACTTGGGTTTCTCTTACCTTGGGCGTGGGGTATCTCTTCACGGTTGCTCCAGCAAAGCACAGCTGCTGCTCCTTACCTTGGACGAGGGGTATCTCCTCACCGCTGCCCTTCCTAACCTTCAACGTGGGATGGCTCCTCTAGGCCCTTCTGTGCCCATGCAGCCACCACTCCTTGGACGTGGGGTTGGTCCTCCCAGCCGCCGCCCTTCGGGCATGGGGTCCTCCCAGCTTCTGCCATCTATTAGAATGGCTAAAATCTGAAACATTGACATCATCAAATGTTGGCAAGGATGTGGTACAACAGGATCTCTCATTCTTTGCTCATTGCAATGCAAAATGGTACAACTACTTTGGAAGATAGTCTGGTAGTTTCTAACGAAGGTAAGCCTAAGCTTACCATATAATCCATCAATTACACTAATAGTGAAAAACCCAATGAGTCTTCTTTTTAACCAGCCCTGTAGGATTCCCTGTCAGGAAATTCCTTCAGAGTGTTCTTTCTTTTCTGAACTAAAGATGTTAGGTCAGCTCTGTGTCTTGGCATCCTCTTTTTATCTGAATATATTTGGATATAGTTTCAGATTGTTTATTTCAGCCTTGACTTGGCGACTTCTTAGGATATTACTTCTGGCAATTGCCCATGATATTCACATTCTACAAACAAAGGCAATATCTATTATCCTCAACCACGCCCTCTGGACTGGCTGGTCAGGTCCAGGATTCTCCTTATCTTTGTCTGTCTGGTAATTGGTTCAGTTCAGTTTCTCAGTCATGTCCAACTCTTTGCGACCCCATGGACTGTCTGTTAATGGCTTTCTTTATTAACAATTGTTAGAAACCTTTACAACCTTTAAGGCTTAGCTCTAAGAAATAGTCACTGTCTAAACTTACAACTTTTATTTATTTCCCTATCCACTGAAACTGCTCTCAAGAAAGTTACAGATAAACATTAATTTCCAAATGTAATAGCTAATTTTTAGTCAATTTTGTTTGAACCCTTTATAGCATATAAGCTGGTAACTCTCACCTTCTTAAATCTCTTTTTCTTTGGTTTCTTTTAAAGTTTTTAAAATTGTGAGCTGAAGCATACATATGGAAAAGTGCACAAAGCTTATGTACAAAGTTTAACAAATATTTTTAAAGCAAAAACTTGTATCATGAAACAGAACATTTTTAGCACCCAGAAGCTTTTCCTGTGGTAAGAAGCAACCATTTAATCTCCCATGTTTAATTTAATTGGAAATTCACTCTTCATTTTTTTTATTGTTTCTTAAGTCTTTGATTTTTTTCTGTAACTCTTTAGTGTTAGTTTTATGCAAGTCTCAATCTTTGTTGCATTATACCTTCTCCATGATTAATAGCCTTCAACTTACTAGCGTAGAGGATTACAATGTAGTGATGGCCAAGTAATTCAAAATTATTAATGTTAAATGCCAATGTTTGTGACTTATTTTAAATATTTAACTTTGTGGTATGTCCTGTTATCTTGTAAGGTAAGTTCTCCTTCCTAGAGCTTCCTCAAAAGGTTCTTGTTATTTTCGCTTTAATTAATTCATTAAAATTTTATTTTTATATATTTTAAAGCTACAGTCCATTTACAGTGATTACAAAATATTGGCTATATTCCCTGTGTTGTCCAATACATCTCTTAGCCTATCTTATGTCCAGTAGTTTGTACCTTCCACTCCCTCTGTATATTCCCCCCACCATTGGTGACTGCTAGTTTGTTCTCTATATCTGTGAATCTGCTTCTTTCTTCATTGTATTCACTAGTTTATTGTATTTTAGTTTCCACATATAAGAGTTATTCTACAGTATTTGTCTTTCTCTGTCTGACTTATCTCACTTAGCACAATGCCTTCCAGATCCATCCATGTTGTTGCAAATGGCAAAATTTCATTCTTTTTTTAATGGCTAAGTAGTAGGATTTAATGGCTAAGTGTATATATATATATACACACACACAGGGCTTCCCTGATGGCTCAGTGATAAGAAATTAACCTGTAATATAGGAGATGCATGAAAGGAGTCTTTGATCCCTTAGTCGGGAAGATCCCCTGGAAGAGGGCATGGAAACCCACTCCAGTATTCTTGCTTGGAGAATCCCATGGACAGAGGAGCCTAGCAGGCTACAGTCCATAGGGTGGGAAAGAATTGGATATGACTGAAGTGACTGAACACACACACACACACCCAGATATATATCACAACTTTATCCATTCATCTGCTGATGGATACAGGTTGCTTTCATATCTTGGCAATTGTAAATAATGCTGGTTATTTTTATTTAAAGTTTTTTCTGTGTATATTTTAGATTGTTCCAGTTCTGTTAAAATAATGATGTTGGAAATTTTCAGTTTTTTCAGTATATAGATTAAATCATGTCTTTTTGAGAGGGTGGGTTCACATCTTCAAATTGATTCTAATATATACATTCAGAGCAATATACCACACTTGTGAATGTTAAGTTTTATATAAATTGGAGAAGGCTGAAACCAGCTGATTTGTAAGAATAAAATAATGTCTTATGTATATTTGCATCCCTGATACCCATCACAATACCATTCAATAAGTTGTTCATTTCAGTAAACATTTGCTAGGCATCTGTTATATGCTAGGCACTGTGTCAGGTGACAAAGATACAAAATAACTGACACATGGACCTTCCCCAGAGAAGATTCATAAGAAAACTACTTATAAGTAAACAACTACAATCAAGTGCTTTAATGTATATGATTAAGCACCAGAGGATCCTAAGGGGAAAAATGGTCATGTATATTTAGACTGAGGGACTATGAATAGTCTCATACATGGCATAATCCTTGAACTAAGACTTGGGAGATGAGTTAGGTATTCATCAGGAAACATAAAGATATTTCATACAATTGGGAGAACAGTACCAACATTAAGTGAAAGAGAGACTTGAGAACACCTGGCAGTTTAGGAATGAAAGGATACATGCTGCCTTATCCTGTGTGTGGCAGAGTGGAAGCCTAGAGAAATAGGCAGATGTCCGCTATTGTTTGGCTTTATAGATACTAAAAGCTTTATCCTTTAGGCAACAGAAAGCAATCAATGAGTCTAAAACAGAGGAGTAATGTAGTCAGATTTGCATTTTGGGAAAAAATGGCATCAGTATTCAGAATGGGACAAGATTGGAACTAAAGAAGAACATGCTCTAATAGTCCTGGTGAGCAATGAGGGTCCAAATTAAGACAGCGACACCAGTGATATTGAAGAGAGAATGAATTAATGAGATGTAAAAGAGGACCTGGATACAAACTGGATGTGCTTTGAGATAACTGGACAGATCTTGCATTTACTGAGATAGATGTTGGATAGATGATACTTGGGGGACAAAGTAAAGGATGAGTTCCATGGAATTTAATATGCCTATGGGAACGATGTCTAGGTGAGTATGTCTAATAGATGGTTATGTAAGTCTACAGTGTAAGAGAGAATTGGTGTCAAATCCTGGGGATCCCGATCTTGAATGAATAAATAGAAGGAGAGCCAGGAAAGGAAACTAATTTGAGCAAAAAAAGAAAAATAAAGGAGGAGGATGACCTAGAGAAAGTTAAGTCATAGAGAAGAGAATGGTCAATAGTATCAAGTGCCACAGATGGAAACAGTAGAGCCTAAAAACTCCACAGGATTTGACATTACTAGGCTCTTGGTGAAATCTGTTTTAATTAGAGATAATGATCGTTTCACACACTTAACTGTGAAGGGAAGTGAACTGGTAAAATAACTGGTTAGTTAAGTGCAGGGAGAAAATAGAACAAAAAATTTTTAATGAAAAAAATGTAATTATAAATTATGAGGAATAGACACAGGGAATTATTGTGATAGTTAATAAAATAATGGTGGTTATAAAGTACTGTATAACCAAATACTTAGTATTGTAGATGTTTGATAGACCTATGTACCAAAGTACAGTGCTAAGCTGCAAGCTTATCACATCATAAATACGCAAGAACCATTTGATGGATTGAATTGTATTGGGTTTCCAATAACAAGTAAATAATCATCTTCTGTGCCTTGGAATAATTCAGAGTTTAACTTGTGTATTTACTTCTGATAAAGGTCATCGGACACTATTTATTGGAGTTCATGTGCCCCTGGGAGGAAGAAAAAGCCATCGACGTCACAGGCATCGTGGTCATAAACACAGAAAGAGAGACAGAGAGAGAGATTCAGGACTAGAGGATGGAAGGGAGTCACCTTCCTTTGGTAAGAATCTTCCTCTTTGTTTTAATGAAATTCATCATTGTAATATTATACTTGTTTAGACAGTCCATAATTAGCAGTAATGCTTCATACTCATAAAATTGTTTATACCTTTATAAAAGATGTTGGGCAGATTGGGGAAAGTGGGAGAGAGAATGTTTAATCTTCTTCTCTTGTGCATCTGTTCTGTGAAGGTGAGAATTAGCTTAGATTTGTGATTGAGGAAATACACCAAAGTAGTAGAATTTATTGTATTAATTCTTGATAATTTATACAAATAATAGTGCTTGCTCTAAGTAGTTTGAAAATCCAGACAGAAATGTCTTTATCAAGTTTCCATTTAAACTACTGCTGATGCTCTCCAAATTTCACTCTTAAGATGTGAAATTTCTACTGTTTTAAATGTTATTCTTTTGAAAGTGTACAGTTGACCTTTGAACAATACAGATTTGACTTTGGAGTGTCTACTTGTGCATGAATTTTTTTTTCAATAGTAAATACCACAGCACTACATTGTTCGTGGTTGGTTGAATCCATGGATATGGAATCAGATATGAGTGACCATAAATTATATATGAATTTTCAACTGGGAGGAAGGTCAGTTCTGCTAATTCTCACATTGTTCATGGGTCAACTGTATACAGAATATCAAAGCACAGTGATATGGAAGTTACTGACAATTCCTGAGTGCCATGAGAGTCTGTGTATATGACATAATTAAGAACTTGGCTTTCAGTTGTCTGACCCTCCCACTTCTTATGACCTCCTTCACTGCGCCTTGTTCACTTACTCACCTGTAGTCATGCCTCCTCTGAAGTCACTAATGCATTCATTTTGCTCTCTGACCGCAGCTTCTCTCATTTGCTTATTCAACTACTTGGCCTCTCTCCTTTTTTTCTATCCATGTTACATTTATTTCCTTATCCTACTCTGATTTCACGGCCAATTTTAGGAGTGCTTTTGCTAATATTCTGAATTACCTTAGGTTCCCTGTTTTAGTTTTATCCATACCTTCACCTCTACCTTAAAAACCATATTTATGTTGGGGCTCCTCCATGTGCCTACTTCACCTGGTAGGCATGCTGTGCAAGATGTAGTCATTCAACAGGCAGATTGTAGCAATTTATATTCATTACTCAAGTGGGAATTCCCCAGTGATCCAGTGGTTAGAACTCCGCTTTCACTGTCAAGCTGGGTTTGATCCGTGGTCAGCACAGGTGTGCCCCCCCCCAAAAAAAATTGTTGGTAACATTAACTTTCAATACTTTCTCCCAATTCTATTGCATTTTTTTCAATTTGTGTAATAATTATTTTTCAATCTCCTTCATCCTTCTCTAACACCTCTTTTTTCAATCACTCAGCAGCCGCTTTCTACTTCAAAAGGAAAATATGTCACCAGAAAGACTTTACTCACCTTCCCTCTCATATAGACATAAACATATACCTATATCTGCAACTATGTTTTTTCCACTTTAACAATAAGGGAGTTTTCTTTTCAATTATGTTTATTTCCTATTCCCTCCCACCTGGAAATTTACACATTTTATAATCTAATTGATTTCTTCTTCTCAACTGGATTATTCTTGTCATCTGTCCTTCCAACTGCCTCAAACCCACATTCCCACACCAGATTGTATTCAAATATGAGGTTATGTTAGCATATGAAGTTTGGGGTAACAATTTTACTTTTAATACTCTATAGGCATTGCTTTATTCAATACCTGGTTTTGCTAAGTGTTGCAGAGAAGTTTTTGGTCTCTATGCTTTTTCATTTTTAAAATTTATTTCTTTTAAGCTTGAATGCTTATAGACAGTTTTTGGTTGGTTTTTTTTTTTTTTTTTTGCNTGCATTCTCTTATTTAAGAAAACTTGCTAAGATAGGCTTAATGGTGAATATATTAAAATGCCTTTACAGTCTGCACACACTGATGCATTCCATTTAGAGAACATTTTCTTGTCTTTTCTGATTTTGTCCCACTTACTTTGGTCTCTTCTATGTGAATTATTAATGCATCTGCCTCTTGGATTTATGATGTCTGCTCTCTGTCCTTGTTTTGTAGCTTGAAGTTAATTTCTCATTATTCATTTGATTATCTGCAGTATCAGTTCTGCATTTTACTACTTCTATTAGGGGTTTTGATTTTGTTGTTGAATTTTTAATTTTCTTGAGTTGATTTCTTATCCCATCTGATTTTTCTCTACATTTCCTCATGTCCTTTCCTAGATTTTGGTTTTCCTGCTTGATGAGCTTCTCCGGTGGCTCAGATAGTAAAGAATCTGCCTGGAATGCAGGAAACCCAGGTTTGATCCTTGGATTGGGAAGATCCCCCTGGATAAGGGAATGGCAACCCACTGCAGTGTTCTTTTTCTTTTTTTAATTATTTATTTTAGTTTTGGCTGCACTGGGTCTTCCTTGCTTGTGGCCTTTCTCTAACTGAGTGAGTGAGGGCTACTCTGCGTTGTGGCTCACAGGCTTAATTGCTCTGCAGCGTGTGGACTCTTCCCGGACCAGGGATCTAAGCCGTGTCCCAGTGGGGTTGGCAGGAGTATTCTTAACCACTGGACCATCAGGGAAGTCCCCACTCCAGTATTCTTGCCTGGAAAATCCCATGGACAGAGGAGCATGACAGGCTACAGTCCATGGGGTCACAAAGTGTGAAACAGCACTGAATGACTAACACTTTTCTTGCTTGAGAGCCTGTGTTTTTCCTCCTTTTATGGTCTCCATTATTTCTGGACTTTTTCTTTTGATTCTGAAGCAGATAATTTTCAGAGGTATGATCTTCTTTTGGGCCATCAAGATTATTTTGACTTTCCATTGATTTGTAGTATTTTTACAGGCTCCCAGGTTCTTTTCTTTTTACTTGGCAAAGATAGCCATACTATATATGTCTAGCTTTATCCTAAGAGTGATTACGGAGACAGTGCCCTCAGTGTGCTGTTTGTCTCCATTGCTGTGTATAGTTATGGGCATTAAAATTCCCCAGATGTATTGTACTTATGTCAGAGGTAGATTCATTGATAGTGGGGAGTATATAAAGAAAAATACTCTGAGTCTCCTACACTAGCATGTTGGAAGGATGGCCATCTCTGAATCAGTGGGCAGAGAGTGGGGGTATGAAAGTGTCTCCCACATTTTTACGATTTTTTGTGTAATGAAGTGGGGTCTGGGAGTATGACAAAGACAAAGCTGGGTAGATTTCTCTTTCTCCAGCTCCATCTGTGTAGTTAGGAGAGGCTCCCTCGTAAACTCTTAAGAATGGAATATCTGTTGGGATTAGCTTTCATGGTTACTTTGAGTTTTCATTCTCTTCTAATTTTGGAGAAAATATATTCACATTATCTTAGAAGTGATTAGTAAATAAACAAAAATAAGCTTATTTCCTGTAGTTGTATACATTGTATCAGTTTTTCTAGAACAGTGGCTCTCACCTTTAAAACCTAGGAATTTTAAAAACATTTTGATGGCCAAACCCCATACTGATCAGAATCTCTGTGGATGGGGCATAGGTATTTTTAGAAGTACCTCAGATGATTCAAAGCCAAGATTGAGATCCACTGTTCTAGATACTTTGCTATTCAAAGTGTGGTTCATGAGCCAGCAATATTAACATCACATTTGAGCTTAGAAATACAGAATCTGATACCCATTCCTAGACCTATTGAATAGGAATCCATGCATTAACGACAACCTTAGGTAATTTATATGCCAATTAAAATTAGGCAGACTCTAGAATATTGCTTGTCAAATCTTGTTACATGTTAGAGTCACATGAAGAGCTCTTAAAAAATATTGATGCTCAAAGACTTTTATTTACTTAATTTTGGGTGTTTCTCTAGGCACTGGTATTTTTTAAAAGTACCCAAGTGATTTAATATCCAGCAAGGATCAAGAGCCATTGATCTTAAGAGAGTCCTGCCTCTTTATTTGGTGAAACTTGGCAATAAGTCAGGTGAGCCAGAGTCTCTCTCTGTTGTGTCAGCCACTGTTTTGGGATGCCACCTATTCCTTCCTCCCCCATCTGAGTATCTTTTTAATATTGAGACCTAAGATGTGTTTTATCAGGGACAAATGTTTGGCACTCGGGTGATCCCTAAGCAGTAGAACTTCCTAGATTTCACGTTTTCTTCAGTTTCTTCAGGACTAATCTGCTTTTATTCCTATTCCACAGTCAGTTTAAATGCCTTGATAATTTAGTACTCAGCTACATGCTAAGACTGAAATGATGTTATGAACACCATTCCCTTGACTTGGGCTTTGATATTCAGCATAGTATGAATATATGTGATTACTATTCTGAAGGCTTCAAAGAAAATTTCTGACTACTTAAGAAATATTTATTTTACTTGGAAAGATTTCCAAGAAAATCTTTTGAATGCATGCCTACAAATGCTTTAAAATGATTAAAAGTTCAGCTTCCAAAGAGGTATGGGTTAGAGGAGAGTGTGAGGAAGAATCAGGTTCCTCTGGTGAGCTTCCAGAGGTTTTATACTGTAAACTGGAGTGTGTGTCTATGGAGCCATGGAATAATTTGGACTCATATTTTTGGAGCAAGGATCAATTTAACAAAAAGATTTAGTGTAAATGTTTGAATTTTGGCACTCCTAAAAATTTTGTTTCTCCAGTGTATGAGAAACATCTGGAATCCCATTTTATTCTATGACCCTGTCACACAAAGCGATGCTGTTAGGACCTGATTGTGCTAGTGCTGCATCCAGGGAAAACCGAGCAGGCCTTACTGAAGCCAAAGAGCCTGCTCAAGTCACAGGCCTGGGACAGCTGGGTCTAGTCCACCAGGGCCCATGGCTGGAATGTGGTTTGTAGGTAAGTCCAAAGACAGACCCCGCTTTTTGGCTGTGCAGTGATGGTGGTGGTGATACTTTGAATATACAGAAAAATTTTTTTTTCATTTTTTCTTCTTTTTTATATTCTACTTTTATCTTAGTTTTACAAACCCTTGTGTTGAGGGCTGACTTTGAGTAGATCACAGCGAGTGAGCTGCTCTGCTATGAACGAAACCCCGACCCAGAAGCAGGTCATCTACGAATGGTTTAGCACCAGGTTGCCCATGAACATGGGGTGCCTGACGGGCGAGGGGGCGGTCACCTTTCTGGCCATGCCCTACAGAAAACTTTTGATTCTTGAAGTTAAATTCAATCTACTTTTGTTATTGCACTTAAACACAATTGTATAAGAATGTGATGATTAATTAATTTTTCTTCATACTGTAATCAATTTCCTGATGACAGAAAACTGCTAAAACTTTCCATTTTGTTATTTTTAATGTCATCTTTCATTCACCTAATATAATTTAAAATTATATTTTCAACTGGTAACATGGATGAGTTGTTTAAAAATAAGTTTGAAGTGTAAGCTTGAAGTCAGTGAAAATATAAAAGATACTGAGGGAAATTCAGAACACTTTAATGTTAGTTTGCTCCTCAGCCTCCCAACAAAGAATATAACAGGAATATGTACATTATAATTAGTGTATAAGCACTAGAAATGAATACTAAAGATATATACTTTATTAAATGCTTATTTAAAATATGGTACTCAAAGGTACTATGTGAATTAACACAACCCTGGAATTAAGCTTGGGATTTTTCTTTTCTTAGATGTTAAACTGTAAACATGCTTTAGGAAAAATGAAGCAAATATAGAAAATATCTAAGTTCAAATCTGTTTATTGATGGCAATGGCTTTCTGTTCCTATTTAACTCACAGTTGGCTGATAGATGAAAATATCAATTAGTTTTTTAAAAAATATTTTTAATAAAGTATAACACAAATATTTTATAAATGTTAAAATATATAAACACAAATAAAAAATATAAAAAATTATAAACACAAATTTATAATGTTAAAACAGAAATGCAAGTGTACAACTCAATGGTTTATCACAGAAAAACATCTGTGTAACCATTAATTTGGCTAGTGCTCTAGAAATCCACTTTGTCCTCACTCCCAGTTACTACTCTCTCCCTTCTCCCCAAAAGGATCTCTAGTCTGTCTTCTTACATTGGGTGTCCTGCCTGTTTTTGAATTTTTTATAAATGAAGTCGTACAGGAGGTATATGTGTCTTGATCAATTGCTCAACAGCGTGTTAGTGGGATTCAAAATGTTTTTGACTGTAGCTTTGGTTTATTTGGGTTTCCCTGGTGGCTCAGAGGTTAAAGCATCTGCCTGGAATGCGGGAGACCTGGGTTTGATCCCTGGGTCGGGAAGATCCCCTGGAGAAGGAAATGGCACCCCACTCCAGTACTCTTGCCTAGAGAATCCCATGGAGGGAGGAGCCTGGTAGGCCACAGTCCATGGGGTCACAAAGAGTCAGACACGACTGAGCGATTTCACTTTGGTTTATTCATTTTTATTATGGCCTAGTGTTCATTCATTTGTAAATACCATGCATTCTACTATTTACGGACATTTAGATCATGTAATTTTTGGAGATACTATGAAGAATGGTGCTGTGAACATATGTCTCTTGGCTCTTGGTGCATATATGCATTTTTCATACCTAAGAATGAAATTATTTATTACTGAGTCATAGGATATGTGTATTTCAATTTTAGTAGATGATACCAGTTTCCAAAGTAGGGTGCATGTCTATACTTTCACCAGTAAAGTGTGAGGGCATTTGTTGTTTACATTCTAACGAACACCTGACAAGTTCATTCTGTTAACATTAACCATCTGATCAGGGGCATAATGGTATGTCATTGTCTTAATTTGCATTTCTTGATTACCAGTGAGGTTATGTAACTTAGCATTTGCCTTTTGGCCATTTGGATAGTCTCTTCTATGAAGTGCCTATTCAAATATTATGCTTGTTTTTTTTTAACTGCTTGTTTTTTCTTTCTGATTTGTGGAAGTTCTTTACATATTATGGATATAAGTCTTGTTTTCATATTTCAATTATCTTCCCACACTTGTGGCTTATACTTTCATTCTTTTAATGATACTGTTTTATGTATCTACAGATTCCAGAAGAGCCTACTAAGAGGCTGAGACCCTTATTCACTAGCGTAGTTTTCTATATTTTGTAATTTATTTCCATTATAATTTTGCTAAATACAGAAACAAATTCTTATCTTAATCTATCAGAGCATAGCTACAGTTTGTATTACAATGATCTATGGACAGAGGAGCCTGGCGGGCTGTATAGTCCCTGAGGTTGCAAAGATTTGGACATGACTGAGCATGCAGGTCAGGATGTTTTCAGTGGCTATCTTAAAAATAAATAAAATAGCTATCAACATAAGAAAAATATTTATTCTTAGAAATTTTTTCTGATATTGATATTACTATAATTTATATGATTTATATGATTTATGTCATATAATTTTAAGTCGAATAGACATTTAAAAGGTTATTGAATAACACATTTTGAACATTTGCTGTGTTGAAACATAATCTGAATCTCTTTTTAAGACATTATGGTGATAGGATGATCATAAAGAGATTTTTGTGAGCATAACCTAATATCTGAAAAATCATTTCTACTTTGAAGAATGAAAAGCCAGATACAAGAAGTTCTATTTATTTAAAACCCAAATAAAATACCTTTTGTCTAAGAATAAATTATCCTACTTTTAAAATTATTTCCTATGCTATTATCATTGTGTCTTTGAGAAGTCTTTTAGATATATGATACCCTACCTCAGACTTTCATAACTCTTTATTCATAACTGTGAGGTTCTTATTTCTTCATGTTATTTCATGACTATGTTGTGGTGAGTGATCCTCGTGCTTTATTAGGGGAAACACTAAGAAGTCTTAAACATAAGGTTCCTGCACATAGTAGGGTTAGGGAGATTGCTAAGTATTATAGATCCCCAGATTACTGATACAGAATACACTGAAATAAGTCACTGAAAACAGTGATGAGAGAAATTGTTTCAAAAGTATGAGAAACAGAATGCCAGTGTTGAGGCGTGGCTGCTCTGGAATGTGATAAGTGAGTCAGTAGTTAAAATAGGCTGTTGTGAGATGTAAAACTGCTATGTCTTGTCACATGGGTAGGTCTAATAGAAAAATATAATTGATTTCTTAGTGTAACTCTAAAATTACAATTTTTTCTTTTTTTTTTTTTTTTTTTTTTGCTCCAGAACAACCAGTCATAAAGGTAACAGGCTGTCTTGACTCTGATATTGGGTTTAGTATTTATTATTATCACCCAGATATTATGCTTTTAGGAAAAATATAATATTAGCATCTTATTTCAGATAAACTAAATCATAAATGTATCTGCTACACTGTAATTTCCTTAAGGACATTCATGGGAATTCAGCAGCCTCATTTCAAAATCAACATTCATATTACATCTAGGAAATTGGCATCTTCTTTTGAAGTAGTTAAGCTGGAGACTTTTCTATTGACTTAATTCTTATTCATTTTGCTGTAAAATTGAGTTATCAAATTTCTTAAAATATTTGGTAATAAAACCAAATCTCACATATTAGCATTCTAAAAGAGAAATGTTTTGCTAATGCCTGAAGCAAATAAACTATGTAAATGTAGCTTCTTTTCCTTTTTCTTATAATTTCTTGAATATATATCATTATATATATGATACAGTGGTGCATATTGGTGGGAACAATCGAACAGGGAGCCCTACATTTTAAACCATTATTTTTTACAACAGTTTTAAGTTTATGTCAAAATTCACAGGAAGGTAGAAAGAATTCTCATATACTCATTGCTCCCATTCCTTGTGTTCCCTACTATTAATATTGCTCACCAGAATGGTACATTTTTACCAAGGATGAACCTGTGTGGACACATCATAATCATGTCCAAAGCCATAGTTTACCTTAGGGCTCACTTTGGTATTGTATATCTATGGGACTGAACAAATGTATAATGTCATAATCTGTCATTTTAATATCATACAGAATGTTTTAATGCCCTAAAAATCCTCTATAGTCAGTCCTTTCATCCCACTCCCACTTCCAACAACCACTGACCTTTTTACTCTCACTGTAGTTTTCTAGAATATCACATAGTTGAAATCATACAGAATGTGGCCTTTTCAGATTAGGTTCTTTCACCAACTAAAACACATGTAAGATTCCTCCATGTCTTTTCATAGCTTAGTTTCTCATTTAACCTTAGGATTGAATAATATTGTGTTGTCTAGATGAGTCATAACATATTTATCCTTTCACCTACTGAAGGACATCTTGCTTTCCTCCAAGTTTTGACAATTATGAATGAAATTGCTATAAACATCCATGTATAGAGTTTCTTTGGTAGGCATAAGTTTCAACTCCTTTGGGTAATACCAAGTAGAGCAGTTACTGGATCATGTAGTAAAAGTATGGTTAGTTTTGTAAGAAGCTAAGTCATCTTCCAAAGTGACCGTAAGATTTTACATTTCCAGCAGCAGTGAATGAGAGTTTCTGTTGCTTCACATCCTTGCCGGGATTTGGTGTGGTTAGAATTCTGAATTGGGGGCATTTTAATATGTGCATAATGTTATCTCGTTGTTCTGAATTTCCCTGATAACATATGATGTGGAGCATCTTTTCATATATTTATTTCCCATCTGTATATTTTCTTTGGTGAGTTACCCATTAAAATTGTTGACCTGTTTTTTAAAAACAAGTTGTTGGTTTAATTCAATTCAGTTCAGTTGTGTCCAACTCTTTGCGACCCCATGAACTGCAGCATGCCAGGCCTCCCAGTCTATCACTGACTCCTGAAGTTTACTCAAACTCATGTCCATTGAGTTGGTGATGCCATCCAGCTATCTCATCCTCTATTGTCCCCTTCTCCTCCTGCCTTCAATCTTTCCCAGCATCAGGGTCTTTTCCAAGGAGTCAGTTCTTCGCATCAGGTGGCCAGAGTATTGGAGTTTCAGCTTAAGCATCAGTCCTTCCAATGAATATTCAGGACTGATTTCCTTTAGGATGGACTGGTTGGATCTCCTTGCAGTCCGAGGGACTCTCATATTGGTCTTATTAATGTTGAGTATTAAGATGTATTTGTGTATTTTGGATAATAGTCCTTTATCAGACGTGCCTTTTTCAAGTCTGTAGCTTGTCTTCCAATTTTTTTGACATTGTCTTTCATTCATGGATAGTTATCTTTGGTGCTGTATCTAAAAAGGCACCACCATACTCAGGGTCATCTAGGTTTTCTCCTATGTTATCTTCTGAAGGTTTTATGTGTTTGTGTTTTATATGTAGATCTATGATCCATTTTGGGGACTTCCAGGTGGTGCAGTGGTAAAGAATCCATCTGCCAATGCATGAGGCTCAAGAGATGTGGGTTTGATCTTTGGGTGGGGAAGATCCCCTGGAGGAGGAAATGGCAACCCACTCCACTCTCACCTGGAAAATCCCATACACAGAGGAGCCTGGTGGGCTACAGTCCCTGGGGTTGCAAAAGAGTCAGACATGATTGAGTGCACACACACACACACAATCCATTTTGAGTTTATTTTGGAAAAGTGTTGTAAGGTCTGTGTCTAGATCAGTGTTTTTGCATGTGGATGTCCATTTGTTGAAGAAACTTTACTACCCTGGCTCCTTTGTCAAAAATCAGATGACTGTATTTACGGAATTCTATAGTTGGGCTCTTTATTCTGTTCCATTGGTCTGTTTGTCTGTTCTTCTGCCGTTATCACACTGTCCTGATTGTTGTAGCTCTATAGTAAGTCTTGAAGTTGTAGAATGTCAGTCTTCTAACTTTGTTCTTCTCCTTCAATATTTGGTTGGCTATTCTGGGTCTTCTGCCTTTACCTTTCCATATAAACTTTAGAATCAGTTTGTTGGTGTCCATAAAATAAGTTGATGGGATTTTGATTGGGATTGCATTAAATCTACAGATCAAGTTGGGAAGAACTGTCATCCTGTTAATACTGAGTCTTCTTATCCATGACATAGATGTTCTAGTTCTTTCATTATGTTCATTGCATTTTCAGACTGAGTGATATGTGTCCTTTTGAGTAGGTTATTGCTCAGACATAAAGAGATATTATATGAAAATGTTTGATCCATAGAAGATATTGATACTTTTAAAAATCAGTTTTGACTTTTTCCCTTGTCTTATAATCTCACCATAGCCAACCACTTTATAATTAGCATGTGAGTAACTAAATCAGTTTGAATAACATAACTGGTAATGAAAAGATTAAAGTTTGCAAAGGAACTTGCTTATTTCTAATTATGATTCTGCTAGTGGTTTTCCTCCTATAGTATAACTTTGTAAATTTGATTTTAAGTAACCGTTCGTTGAAACTGTGGTCTATATTCCAACAGACATAGTTTACTTGTGATTGTAAAAGTAATATATGGTCTTTGGAATTCCAGTGCTATTGAATATTAAGCTATTAAAATCCTATTGCTCTTAGTTTTCATCAAAGATTCTACAGCATCTGACATTATTGACTTGTTCTTTTCTATCTTGACCCTGTTATACTACTCTTTTCATTGAATGTAAGTTTTATAAGGGCAGAGGGTTTTTTTCTTTATGTTTATGTCTGTCTAATTCACCTGACCAATGGAAGGTGTTCATTATATATTTGTTCAGTGTACCAGTCCTTTTACATATCTATCTAATCCTTTTCTGATTTTTTAACTCCTCTTCCTCATCCTAAATATTAAATCATATAATTCCCTTGATACTGAGCCTTCTCTTGTCTTTCATTTTTGAGTCCTCATTCGTTGTAATCATATTACTTCTCTAGTTAAATGCAACCTGTGTCTTTACCTCTGACTTTGTCCTCTTTACTGAATCAAATATCCAGCAGTCCTGTGACCATCTTTATGTGTTTGAACTATAATCACCTCAAAGTCAGCATATCTAAAAGATGTCTCCTGTGCTCTCAGCCTACAATACTGGCTCCTCATTCTGACAACCCTTTTTCTCCTGAGTTTTGTTGAAAAATAACTGACATACCTCATGGTATAAGTACATGATCATTTGCTTTACATATGTTGTGAAATGACTGCCATGACAGGTTTAGTTAACATTCATCACAGATGAGAACTCGTAGAATTTACTCAACAACTTACTTACATATCATAAAGCTGTATTAAGTATAGTCATCATATTGTCTATTACATCCCTAGTACTTACAATTGGAAGTTTATACCTTTTGACCATTTTTCTCCACTTTCTCTTTCCACTCCATACTGCTGGTAAGCACAAGTCTGAACTCTTTTTCCATGAGTTTAGCTCAGATGGTAAAGAATCTGCCTGCAACGCAGGAGATATGAGTTCAATCTCTGGGTCAGGAAGATCCCTTGGAGAAGGGAATTTGCTATCTATACCAGTGTTCTTGCCTGGAGAATTCCATGGACAGAGGAGCCTGGTAGGCTATAGTCCACGGGGTCACAAAGACTGAGCAGCTAATGCTTTGGTTTTATTGTAATGTCTTTTTTTAGATTCCATATATAAGTAAGATCATATATTAATAGTATTTATGTTTCTCTGTCTGACATTTCACTTAGCATCTTCAAGGCTCATCCATGTTATAACCCTCTTTCAATTAATGGCACTGGTATTTTCTCATTCTCCCTGCTTCAAATGCTAAACCTCTCTATTTTGACAGGGCTATATTTTCATTGTATCCATCCCCACTACCACTAGCATCAGCATCAGTCATCATTAATAATATTTGTATGATGCTTTATAATTTTAAAAGTATTTTTTGCATGCATTATTCTTCTTTAGGAACTTGATCCTATCTTCTACTAGGAAACTAATTTTGGCAGCTGGAAATATTTTCTACTTAAAGTATTTAATTTGTTATTGAACAGCAAATTTTAAATTGCAGTTAAGGAAAGTATAACAAGGAAAATATAGAGTGCTGTGAATTAAGATAACAGGTGCCTGACTTAATTGTTGCATATGAGTGCTTGTGTGTGTGTGTGTGTTTCATGAGTCTGATTAGGTAGGCTTGCCAAAGTATATTACAGTGAAGTAGATGATGAAAGATACAGGAGAGCTAGAGGAGACAGTATGTGCAGTGGCCCTGAAATGGGAAGGAACATGCTATTTTTAAAAATCTGAAAGAAAACTAAGGTACCCAGAGTGGAATTACAAGGCAGAAGGTAAGGCTATTAAGGTAGGCAGAAGCTAGGGCCCCACTGCAAACATTTACTGATACAAAAAGTATGAGACTATATCATGTTTTATATTATATGTATCTTTTTCACTTTTGACTTCCAAAATCCTCCCAGTTGTGACTTAATTACAACCTAATCCTTTAAGTTACTTATTAATTGGTTTATTTTCACAAAATATTTAATACTATAGATTTAAGTGATCACTATGGTTTGTTACTGACTTATTCATTCTCTTGTGTTTTAAAAAATAGTTGAAAATACCAGATATTTTATTGTAATAGCATTGAATTTATAAGATGGTTTTCCATTATTGGGCTTTTCCATTAATATAAATATATTCATTTATTTAGGTCTACTTTTACATCATTCAATAAAGTTTTATAATTTCCACAAATGTATTGATTGAACATATATTTACCAGGTAACCCAGCAATTCTACTCTTAGGTATTTACCCCAGAGAATAAAAATTTATGCTCACACAAAAATTTAGAATATTTATAGCAGTTCTATTCATAATTGAAAAAAACTGTAAATTTAATATCCTTCAACAAATGAATAGATAAGCAAAACAAGGTACATTCATATAATGAACTATTACTTAGCAGTAAAAAGAATGAATTACTGATATTCCGTGACACAGATAAATTTCAAAA
>SJYQ01000626.1:1183243-1207246 GCA_006410935.1 Redunca redunca
ACTAGGGTATGTGTGAATTACCCTTTTTAATGAAAAAAATATATAAATTCTTTCTAATGCTATTATAATATTTTAAATATAGAACTAAATTTGAAACAGTTTTTATTAATATATGGCCTGGAAAATTTTAAGATTAAGAACCATCTACCTAATTTTTTTCTTCCAACTGTATCAAAACCTAAGTACTATTTTCAAAGACATAATATGTGTGCTCATCTTTTTTGATGACAGAAAAACAATATATGATAATATTCTCCACCAATTAGTTTTATAAATTTTGCTCTTTTATGATGAAAAGTTATTGATAAGGAATTTAAAGTGCAAACCTCCCTGTTTAAGGCTAGAGTCATCCATACTTAACTAGTTCTAAGAAACAAGTGTTCCTGGCTGACTTAAATGAGGAAGATTGATGGTTATGATGACTGTACAGCTCTGATTACAGTTTCTTTAATCAATTGCTGAGAATTACTTCTCGGCAGCATTTTTTAAAAAATGTATTTCTTCTTTCTCATCCCTCAGAATAGAGTAGAGAATTAAGATAGGGATATGTGTTCTGACGTAAAAATCTAGAGTTTTTTACCTTCTAGATCAAATGGTGATCTATTCCTTTTAAACACTAACTTCTTGTAACTTTCCCACTCTCTTCAAGCTAAGAGATAGCAGAGTAATACCAGAATCTAGCTCTCTGCCTATCACAGTTGAGCAGGTAAGGTTTTATTATGCTCTAATGGATTAACTTGAACAACATTTTATTCTAAGTCACCAAAATATGTTGCCACTTATTTATAAAGAATGTAAGAGATGATCTAGTTAATTATTAGTATTCTCTAATATTATTAGGAAGAACCTGTGTTCTTAGCCCTGCTTCTGGTGCATATATTTGAGGTTCAAATAAACATCTGATAAGCAGTCAAAATAGTAACAGACATTGAAGAGAAGAGTAGTAAGTTTTGGCTGAGGCCCAATACTTCAGGAAAGAACAGAACATATTTATTGAGGACTTAGAAATGAAGTAGGTTTTAAAGTGGTGAAGGTAATTTTGTTCTGGATAACCTAGTTCATCTAAAAAGACTAATTCTAGTTAATTCATGACTCCATTTGATTTTTCAAATGCAATTTAATTCTAATAGATTATTAGCCTAACCATTTGAACTATTTCTTTCTTTTGATTAGTATTCTGGGGTAATTAAAAATTTTCTACCCTAATAGTAGAAATTAAAAAGATATTTTATCAGCACACTGCACCTGCCGTATATCACACCTAGAATTTTCATGCCCACTGTTGTTGCCAATTAAAGCTTAGGTAAAGTTTTAGATTTTGAAGCTAAATTTTGAATCATAATTATTTAATAAATGTTTGTGAAAACCAGCTGTTCACTTTTAAAGACCCTGAAAGAAGCCATATGACTGGGCTCATGAAATCAGCACAATTACAATGTCCTACTTACAAATAACATGTAATGTTATTAATAGAAAAGTACGCAAAGGTACCACAGCTGTACAATTGTGGAAACAACATGTTTGACTCACTGTGGTTGCCCTTTAAAAATATTTCCCACAAATGAGCTCAGCAGCGGCAAACCAAGGGATAGCAGTTAGGCCTCTGATGCATAGATGGTAATGTGGAAAAGGATGATTAAATCAAACCAGTTTTATTCATGATGTGAAGGTATTCAATATTTAAAATTGGTAGAGGTTCAAGTCATCAAGATTTTTCAGTGGAGTGTGAGGTGTGAAAATAATATGGGCTAAGAACAGCTAATGTCAACAAACTCTAAGTTTGGATATATTTTATTTTCCCTTTCCCCTTGAAATAGGCACTTTATGATCACATATGTTATTCTCCAGCCCCTGTCCTAACCATGTTCCCTTTTAACCCTCAATATCCTTAACTCTACCCCATAAAAAGATGTTTTCTCTTGAAAATTCATGACTTTCCCCAAGGCTATGATTTTAGATGATACAGTAACTCCCTATTTGGATAGAATCAGAGAATAAAATTATTAGAAAAGTTAAACTGAATTAGTGAGAATAAAATAAACAGAAAGAGTTAAATTCCACAGAAAAAGTCCATTTCTAATTTACAGAAGAATTTTATTTTGTAGATTTCTTATATGTGTATTGTAGAGGAGATTTTCATCAACTTAATCCTCAAAGAATTCAGGAAACACCTATTTTATGTTGTTGTTGCTTAGTGGAAAGAGATTCCAATGTGTTAATTATGGATGAAAACAGACGCAGAGTTACTGAAGGAAATGAAAATAAACTCAAAGAGTTTAAATCCACCCTTCCCCCATAGAAAATATCATGCAATTGGCCTACAATTTCAGTTTTTCTTATTGTCTTTCACATCTCATTCATGCTCGTGAGACTCCTGTTTGCTTTGGTTTGCTAGTCAAACAAGTGTCAGCTGAGTTTATTTGAAAACTAGAATAAATTACAGCAGTTTAGGTCATTAACTGCAGTCAGGCATTTTGCAACTGACAGTGTATTCAGTGACTACAGATCTTGAAACAGGATTTGGTGTGTTCTCAGGCCTGCTAATTTCTATCTTTAGAGTATGAAATGGAATGAAAAACAGAAAAGAGAGATATACGTATATATCTTTAAAATATATTCATTTAAATATCTTTCAAAGCTTTTGGCATCATTCTGGAGTTGGCATAAAGCACTGAATCTTGAAGTGTTTAGTAACTTGATATTTGTAACTTGTGGGTTCCTTTTTATGGGAAGCATCTGATGTTTCCGCCTGTAATACTCATAATGGTTATATCAAACCATCCATGCATATAACTTATATTTGGTCACCCAAACTGCATGAAACTCCCAAGAGTCTCCATTCTTTTCTGAAAGACTAAACCCTAAATTTGAAAAATATTATTCTAAAGGAAGTAGTTTTGTTTTTAAAATGTCTTTTCAGAGACATGTAGATCAATGGAACGGAATAGAGAATTAAGATAGACTAACCCAGGTTCTGTGGTGTTGGAGAAGACTCTTGAGAATCCCTTGGACTGCAAGGAGATCCAACCAGTCCATCCTAAAGGAAATCAGTCCTGAATATTCATTGGAAGGATTGATGTTGAAACTCAAACTGCAATAGTTTGGCCACCTGATGCAAAGAGCTGACTCATTTGAAAAGACCCTCATGCTGGGAAAGATTGAAGGTGGGAGGAGAAGGGGACGACAGAGGATGAGATGGTTGGATGGCAGCACCGATTCAATGGACATGAGTTTGAGTGAACTCCAGGAGTTGGTGATGGACAGGGAGGCCTGGCGTGCTGCGATTCATGGGGTTGCAAAGAGTCAGACACGATTGAGCGACTGAACTGAATCCAAGCTCAACTAAGCGATTTTTGACAAAGGTGAAGGAAGAATAGTCTTTTCAAAAAATGGTACTAGCATAATTAGAGTTCTATAAGTAAAAAAGAAATTAATTTCAACCTAAACTTCACAGTCTACACAACATTAATTCAAAATAAATCATAAATCTAAATGTAAAACATAAAGCTATACAAACATTAGGGAAACTGTAGGAGAAAATCTTCAGGACCAAGGGCTAGAAGATGAGTTTTTAGACATGATATTGAAAGCACAATCTTTTAACTAAAAGAAAATATTTTTAAATTTGACTTCATTGGAATTAAAAACTTTTTGCTGTGAAAAAAACAACCTGTTAGAGGATGAAGACAAACTACTGACAGGGAAAAAATATTTGCAAACCACATATTTGAAAAAAATATTATATCTAGAATATGTAAAGAGCTTTCAAAGTTCAACAGTATAAAAACAAATCAATTAGGAAAATGTGCAAAAACAAGCAAACAAACAAAACACCTTTCAGAGAAGAGATACACGTTGCAAATAGAGATGTAAACAGTGTTCAAAATCATAAGTCATTAGAGAAATGTAAATTAAAACCACTGTGAGATACCACTGCACATCTAACAGAATAATTAAAATAAAAAAATAGTCATAATAGCAAATGCTGATGAGGATTCAAGAGACTGGATCTCTCCGCTATTACTGGCACAAATGTAAAATGGTAGCACTACTCTAGAAAACAGTTTGACAGTTTCTTATAAAACTAAGCATGCATTAGTAAATAAGACTCAGCAATCACCATCTTGGGCATTTACCCTAGAGAGATGAAAACACATTCACACAAAAACCTCTACATGAATGTTCATAGCAGCTTCATTTGTGATAGCAAAAACCTATAAACAACTCAAATATTCTTCATTGGGTGAGTGGTTAAATAAACTGATACATCCATACAGTGGAAATCTTTTCACCAATAAAAAAGAACAATCTCCTGATATATACAACAGCTTGGACAGATCTCAAAGACATTGTGCTTTAGTGTAAGATGTCTATCTCCAAAAGTTGCAAACTGTATGATTACACACTTTGCCAACAAAGGTCCGTCTAGTCAAGGCTATGGTTTTTCCAGTGGTCATGTATGGATGTGAGACTTGGACTGTGACGAAAGCTGAGCTCCGAAGAATTAATGCTTTTGAACTGTGGTGTTGGAGAAGACTCTTGAGAGTCCCTTGGACTGCAAGGAGGCCAACCAGTCCATCCTAAAGGAGATCTGTCCTGGGTGTTCATTGGAAGGACTGATGCTGAAGCTGAAACTCCAATACTTTGGCCACCTCATGTGAAGAGTTGACTCATTGGAAAAGACCCTGATGCTGGGAGGGATTGGGGGCAAGAGGAGAAGGGGATGACAGAGGATGAGATGGCTGGATGGTATCACCGACTCGATGGATGTGAGTTTGAGTGAACTCTGGGAGTTGGTGATGGACAGGGAGGCCTGGTGTGCTGTGATTCATGGGGTAGCAAAGAATCAGACATGACTGAGCGACTGAACTGAACTTAAGTGGACTGAATGTCCTCAAAATGACAAAACTATAGTGATGAAGAAAAAATTAATGATTACTAGGGGACAGAAACAGGGTGAAGACTGAGAATATAAAGGAAGCTCATTTGTGATGATGGAACAGTTACATATTTTGCTTATGGTGGCAGTTACTGAATCTTTTGTTGTTGTTCGGTTGCTAAGCTATAGTTGATGAGCTGTATTAATGACTGTCACGTGGTCTCTGATGCATAATGACCCTGAAAGGGGTAAAAATTGTTAAGATTCATAATATGAAAATATTCTGGACTGTGTAGGCAAAAATACATATACATGTTGTATGCTGCTAAGTCGCTTCAGTCGTGTCCAACTCTGTGCGAACCCATAGACAGCAGCCCACCAGGCTCTGCCGTCCCTGGGATTCTCCAGGCAAGAGCGCTGGAGTGGGTTGCCATTGCCTTCTCCAATGCATAAAAGTGAAAAAAGAAAGTGAAGTCGCTCAGCTGTGTCCAACTCTTAGTGACTCCATGGACCGCAGCCTACCAAGCTCCTCCGTCCATGGGATTTTCCAGGCAAGAGTACTGGAGTGGGTTGCCATTGCCTTCTCTGATATATGTTGTATATAGATGTATATATAAAATTGCTATAATATTGCCACCATTTGAAGAGATGCTGTCAGCCTTTTGTGCTCAAGTGTAAGTTTTTTCAACCTTCAAACGTTCTATAAACTCATGATGGGTGTAGGTATACTCCCCTCTCTAAACTTGTGGCAGACATAGCCATTTTTCCCTATTAGTTTCCTTTTTACTTCCTAACATTTTGGTCCTTGAACACTAAGAACAGATCCAGAGTTTCTTTATCTTTCTTAGAACTCTACACATTAATCTTTCTGACTAGCCCTTTTGGTTAGCTTTTTTAGCTGGCCAATATACTGATTTTTTACTAGACAACATACTTGTCCTCTGTTGTAGTTGGAGTGTTTGATTGTATAAATTTTTATGTAAAACAGTAATATCATATAGGGAGGAAATTTGAGTGATATTGCATGGCAAGAGGAAGTTAGGGCAAAAGTGACAAGGAGAGGAAAAAAAATGAGGAAAATGGTATGGAGTGAAGAAAGGAGAGGCATTTAGGTGAGGGTTTGTTAGAAATGGTGGAATTAAATTGGTTATCTGCTGAGATTTAAAAGGAAGTCCTTAAAAGAATAAGATATTTAGTATGACTGCCAAGCAGTAAAATCATCAATTTCTCTTTATTCCTTCCATTTATCTTAGTTAGAAAAAATCTCAGATATTACTGTTCATTTCACTCCAAGAAGGCAATGGTTTCCCATTTGGCACTGTGATATCAAGAGTCTTCTATTCTTAGCCCTGGCAGGAACACTTAGGTAATGCAATCTGAGCTCAGTTCTCATAGATTTAGTCCCTAGAAGTGACTGCAATCACAAGATTTTATTCAAGTATTTTTCCTGCAGAATAATCCCCAAATTATACTAGTTTCTCTAAAAATCGAAGGGCAAAATTTTCAAAAGATTCATATATTGTTTTTAGACCTTCCACTAAATAAAAATGCCTACTCTTTCATTTCCTTTTGCATTTTATTATCATTCCATGAAGTATACTCTCTTTATTAGTCCTATTACAGATTCCCTGTGACCACTGAATAAACATTTGTTGTTGTTTACTTGCTAAGTACTGTCTGACTCTTGCCACCCCATGGACTGTAGCCTACCAGGCTCCTCTGTGATATTTCCCAGGCAAGTATACTGCAGTAGATTGCCATTTTCTTCTGGAGAGCTTCCCAATTCAGGGATCAAACCCACGTCTCCTGTATTGGCAGGCAGATTCTTTACCACTGAGCCACCAAGGAAGACCGACTAAACACATATTAATATAATTTTCAGTTCAGTTCAGTTCAGTCACTCAGTCGTGTCCGGCTATTTGCGACCACATGAACCAAGCACGCCAGGCTATCTCCCAGAGTTCATCCAAACCGATGTCCATTGAGTCGCTGAGCCATCCAACCACCTCATCCTCTGTCATCCCCTTCTCCTCCTGCCCTCAATCTTTCCCAACATCAGGGTCTTTTCAAATGAGTCAGCTCTTCACAACAGGTGGCCAAAGTATTGGAGTTTCAGCTTCAACATCAGACCTTACAATGAACACCCAGGACTGATCTCCTTTAGGATGGACTGGTTGGATCTCCTTGCAGTCCAAGGGACTCTCAAGAGTCTTCTCCAACACTATAGTTCAAAAGCATCAATTCTTCCACACTCAGCTTTCTTTGTAGTCCAACTTTCACATCCATACATGACCACTGGAAAAACCATAGCCTTGGCTAGACGGACCTTTGTTGGCAAAGTAATGTTTCTGCTTTTTAATATGCTGTCTAGGTTGGTCATAACTTTCCTTCCAAGGAGTAAGCATCTTTTCTTTCATGGCTGCAGTCACCATCTGTAGTGATTTTGGAGCCCCCAAAAATGAAGTCTCTCACTGTTTCCACTGTTTCCCATCTATTTCCCATGAAGTGATGGGACCAGATGCCATGATCTTAGTTTTCTGAATGTTGAGCTTTAAGCCAACTTTTTCACTCTCCTCTTTCACTTTCATCAAGAGGCTCTTTAGTTCTTCACTTTCTGCCGTAAGGGTGGTATCATCTGCATATCTGAGGTTATTGATATTTCTCCCAGCAATCTTGATTCCAGCTTGTGCTTCTTCCAGCCCACCGTTTCTCATGATGTACTCTGCATATAATTGTAATAAGCAGGGTGACAATATACAGCCTTGACGTACTCCTTTTCCTATTTGGAACCAGTCTGTAGTTCCATGTCTAACTGTTGCTTCCTGACCTGCATATAGGTTTCTCAGAGGCAGGTCAGGTGATCTGGTATTCCCATCTCTTTCAGAATTTTCCAGTTTGTTGTGATCCACACAGTCAAAGGCTTTGGCATAGTCAATAAAACAGAAATAGATGATTTTCTGGAACTCTCTTACCTTTTTGATGATCCAGAGGATGTTGGCAATTTGATCTCTGGTTCCTCTGCCTTTTCTAAAACCAGCTTGAATATCTGGAAGTTCATGGTTCACGTATTGCTGAACCTGGCTTGGAGAATTTTGAGCATCACTTTCCTAGTGTGTGAGATGAGTGCAATTGTGCGGTACTTTAAACATTCTTATGGACTTCCCTGGTGGCTCAGATGATAAAGCGTCTGTCTACAACCCGGGAGACCTGGGTTCCATCCCTGGGTTGGGAAGATCCGCTGGATTAGGAAATGGCAATCCATGCCAGTACTATTGCCTGGAAAATCCCATGGGCAGAAGAACCTGGTAGGCTAAAGTCCGTGGGGTCACAAAGAGTCAGACATGATTGAGCGACTTCACTTTCCTTTCACTTTGAACATTCTTTGGCATTGCCTTTCTTTGGAATTAGAATGAAAACTGACCTTTTCCAGTGCTGTGGCCACTGCTGAGTTTTCCAAATTTGCTGACATATTGAGTGTAGCACTTTCACAGCATCATCTTTCAGGATTTGAAATAACTCAACTGGAATTCCATCAGCTCCACTAGCTTTGTTTGTAGCGATGCTTCCTAAGGCCCACTTAACTTCACATTTCAGGATGTCTGGCTCTAGGTGAGTGATCATACCATCGTGATTATCTTGGTCATGAAGATCTTTTTTGTACAGTTCTTCTGTGTATTCTTGCCACCTCCTCTTAATATCTTCTGCTTCTGTCAGGTCCATACCATTTCTGTCCTTTATTGAGCCCATCTTTGAATGAAATGTTTCCTTGGTATCTCTAATTTTCTTGAAGAGATCTCTAGTCTTTTCCATTCTGTTGTTTTCCTCTATTTCTTTGCATTGATCACCTGAGAAAGGCTTTGTTATCTCTCCTTGCTATTCTTTGGAGCTCTGCATTCAATTGGTATATCTTTCCTTTTCTCCTTTGTTTTTCACTTCTCTTCTTTTCACAGCTATTTGTAAGGCCTCCCCAGACAGCCATTTTGCTCTTTTGCACTTCTTTTTCCTGGGGATGGTCTTGATCCCTGTCTCGATGGTGACTTGTGATAGAAGTCACCAGTACAATGTTACGCACCTCATTCCATAGTTTATTAGGCACTCTGTCTGTCAGATCTAGGCCCTTAAATCCATTTCGCACTTCCACTGTATAATCATGAGGGGTTTGATTTAGGTCATACCTGAATGGTCTAGTGGTTTTCCCCACTTTTTTCAATTTCAGTCTGAGTTTGGGAATAAGGAGTTCATGATCTGAGCCACAGTCAGCTCCTGGTCTTGTTTTTGTTGACTGTATAGAGCTTCTCCATCTTTGGCTGCAAAGAATATAATCAATCTGATTTCGGTGTTGACCATCTGGTGATGTCCGAGTCTTCTCTTGTGTTGTTGGAAGAGGGTGTTTGGTATGACCAGTGCGTTCTCTTGGCAAAACTCTATTAGCCTTTGCCCTGCTTCATTCTGTACTCCAGTGCCAAATTTGCCTGTTATTCCAGGTGTTTCCTCACTTCCCTCTTTTGCATTCCAGTCCCCTATAATGAAAAGCACATCTTTTTGGGGTATTAGTTCTAAAAGGTCTTGTAGGTCTTCATAGAACTGTTCAACTTTAGCTTCTTCAGTGTTACTGGTTGAGGCATAAACTTGGATTACTGTGATACTGAATGGTTTTCCTTGGAAACGAACAGAGATCATTCTGTCGTTTTTGAGATTGCATCCAAGTACTGCATTTTGGACTCTTTTGTTGACTATGATAGCTGCTCCATTTCTTCTAAGGGATTCTTGCCCACAGTTCAGTTCAGTTCTGTTCAGTCGCTCAGTCGTGTCTGACTCTGTGACCCCATGAATCCAGCATGCCAGGCCTCCATATCCATCACCAACTCCCGGACTTTACCCAAACTCATGTCTTAGTAGATAAAATGGTCATCTGAGTTAAATTCACCCATTCCATTTAGTTTGCTGATTCCTAGAATGTCAACGTTCACTCTTGCCATCTCCTGTTTAACCACTTCCAGTTTGCCTTGATTCATGGACCTAACATTCCATGTTCCTATGCAATATTGCTCTTTACTTCATTGGACCTTGCTTCTATCACCAGTCATATCCACAACTGGGTGTTGTTTTTGCTTTGGCTCTATCCCTTCATTCTTTCTGAAGTTATTTCTCCACTGATCTCCAGTATCATATTGGGCACCTACTGACCCAGGGAGTTCATCTTTCAGTGTCCTATCTTTTTCCCTTTTCATACTGTTCATGGGGTTCTCAAGGCAAGAATACTGAAGTGATTTGTCATTCCCTTCTCCAGTGGACCACATTCTGTCAGGCCCATACAGCATGGACTAGTTTCATGAGTTAGACAAGGCTGTGGTCCATGTGATCAGATTGGCTAGTTGTCTGTGACTGTGGTTTCGGTCTGTCTGCCCTCTGATGCCCTCTCTCAGTGCCTACCAGCTTACTTGGGTTTCTCTTACCCTGGACGTGGGGTATCCCTTCACGGCTGCACCAGCGAAGCTCAGCCGCTGCTCCTGACCTTGGACACAGCGTATGTCCTCACACCGCTTCCCGTTCCTGCACTGCCCAACTGCCGCTAGCCACTCCTGTGCCAAAAAATTAATAAAAATAACTTAAAGTTTTTCTTTGGATTCAATATATCTTTCAATGACAGATAGAATGTTAAATGTAATTAAAATGAAATAAACCAGAGGTCTTGGGTTGGCTTTTACTTCTAAAACGCTTGAAACCAAGAAATAATGTCAATATCTTTATGCGTCTACCTTTTATTATTGAGATAAAGATTCATGTATATACAGTGTAACTCTCAATGTGCTGATAATATTATTTATTTGTATAGGTGGTTGAAATTTGAAGAAGATGTGGAAGATGGAGGGGAAAGGTGGAGCAAGCCTTATGTGGCTACTCTTTCACTGCACAGCTTATTTGAGTTAAGAAGTTGTATTCTGAATGGAACTGTGTTGCTGGATATGCATGCCAATACTTTAGAAGAAATTGCAGGTATATCTTTTATTCTCCTTAGTCTATTTCATTCTTATGGTGCAGCTTATTTTTTTTTACTCTTTTTTTCCTTATAATTCTATATATGTATAATTTTTAGGAAATTAATTCTCATGATCAATGTATGAGACCTTAAAAATAACTTTGTTTTACCACCTCATTTAAGATAAAAGAAGTTGAATCTCAAAGATATATGGTCTAACTTACAGTGGCAAGTAGAACAAGAACCTATATATCTTGGTTCCTATCTAGACTATACTGTTTTTCGTTTTCAAGATAGTATGTATTTAGGATGCCATGAAAAAATAGAAAAATCCATAAAACTAGAGATGGATTTTTTTCAATATTCAGATACATGAAATAACCAAATGAAAGAATTTCAATAAATAGGAAAAATATTAGCTTAGAAAAGAACAGCAAGGTATGGCCGTTTATTTTAAATTATTTATTGATTTATGACTGTGCGGGGTCTTTGTTTCTGTGCATCAGCTTTCTCTGGTTGTGGTGCACAGGCTTCTTTTCGTGGCTTCTCTTGTTCTGGAGCACCAAGCTCTAAGTGCACAGTCTTCAGTAGTTTCAGCACATGGGCTCACTGATTGTGACTCACCAGCTCTGGGGCACTGGCTCAGTAGTTGCGGTACACTGACTTAGTTGCCCCAAGCATATGGGATCTTTCCAGACCAGGGATGGAACCTGTGTCCCCTACATTGGCAGGCAGATTCTTAACCATTGGACCACTAGGGATGCCCCCGGCCATTTTTTTTAATTTATTTTTTATTGAAGGATAATTGCTTTACAGAATTTTGTTGTTTTCTGTCAAGCCTCAACATGAATCAACCATCAGTACAGTTCAATTCAGTTGAGTCGCTCAGTCGTGTCCAACTCTTGCTACCCCATGAATTGCAGCATGCCAGGCCTCCCTGTCCATCCCAACTCCCAGAGTTCACTCAAACTCAGGTCCATCAAGTTGGTGGTGCCATCCAGCCTTCTCATCCTCTGTTGTCCCCTTCTCCTCCTGCCCCCAATCCCTCCCAGCACCAGGGTCTTTTCCAATGAGTCAACTCTTCGCATGAGGTGGCCAAAGTACTGGAGTTTCAGCTTCAGCATCAGTCCTTCCAATGAACACCCAGGACTGATCTCCTTTAGAATGGACTGGTTGGACCTCCTTGCAGTCCAAGGGACTCTCAAGAGTCTTCTCCAACACCACAGTTCAAAAGCATAAATTCTTCTTCACAGTCCAACTTTAACATACATACATGACCACTGGAAAAACCATAGCCTTGACTAGGTAGACCTTTGTTGGCAAAGTAAAGTCTCTGCTTTTAAATATGCTATCTGCTGCTGCTGCTAAGTTGCTTCAGTTGTGTCCGACTCTGCGCGACCCCATAGACGACAGCCCACCAGGCTCCCCCATCCCTGGGATTCTCCAGGCAAGAACACTGGAGTGGGTTGCCATTTCCTTCTCCAATGCATGAAAGTGAAAAGTGAAAGTGAAGTCGCTCAGTTGTGTCCGACTCTTAGCAACCCCATAGACTGCAGCCTACCAGGCTCCTCCATCCATGGGATTTTCCAGGCAAGAGTACTGGAGTGGGGTGCCATTGCCTTCTCTGAACATGCTGTCTAGGTTGGTCATAACTTTCCTTCCAAGGAGTAAGCGTCTTTTAATTTCATGGCTGCAATCACCATCTGCAGTGATTTTGGAGCCCCCCAAAATAAAGTCTGACACTGTTTCCACTGTTTTCCCATCTATTTACCATGAAGTGATGGGACCAGATGCCATGATCTTCATTTTCTGAATGTTGAGCTTTAAGCCAACCTTCTCACTCTCCTCTTTCACTTTCATCAAGAGGCTTTCTAGTTCCTCTTCACTTTCTGCCATAAGGGTGGTGTCATCTGCACATCTGAGGTTATTGGTATTTCTCCCAGCAATCTTGATTCCAGCTTGTGCTTCTTCCAGCCCACTGTTTCTCATGATGTACTCTGCATATAAGTTAAATAAGCAGAGTGACAATATACAGCCTTGAGGTACTCCTTTTCCTATTTGGAACCAGTCTGTTGTTCCATGTCCAGTTCTAACTGTTGCTTCCTGACCTGCATATAGGTTTCTCAAGAAGCAGGTTAGGTGGTCTGGTATTCCCATTTCTTTCAGAATTTTCCACAGTTTATTGTGATCCACACAGTCAAAGGCTTTGGCATAGTCAATAAAGCAGAAATAGATGATTTTCTGGAACCCTCTTGCCTTTTCGATGATCCAGCAGATGTTGGCAATTTGATCTCTGGTTCCTCTGCCTTTTCTAAAACCAGCTTGAACATCTGGAAGTTCACAGTTCACATATTGCTAAACCTGGCTTGGAGAATTTTGAGCATTACTTTACTAGCGTGTGAGATGAGTGCAATTGTGCAATAGTTTGAGCATTCTTTGGCATTGCCTTTCTTGGGGATTGGAATGAAAACTGACCTTTTCCAGTGCTGTGGCCACTGCTGAGTTTTCCATATTTGCTGGCATATTAAGTGCAGCACTTTCACAGCATCATGTTTCAGGATTTGAAATAGCGCAACTGGAATTCCATCACCTCCACTAGAATCAGCCATAAGTATACATATATCCTCTCTCTTTTGAAACTCCCTCCCATCTCCCTCCTCATCCCACCCATCTAGATTGATACAGAGCCCCTGTTTGAGTTTCCTGAGCCATACAGCAAATTCCTTTTGGCTATCTATTTTACATATGGTAATGTAAGTTTTCTTTTTACTATTTCCATGCATCTCATTCTCTCCTCCCTTCTCCCCATGTCCATAAGTCTATTCTCTAGTCTGTTTATCCATTGCTGCCCTGTAAACAAATTCTTCAGAACCGTTTTGCTAGATTCCATATATGTGCTATAGAATATGATATTTTTCCTTTTCTGACTCACTTCATTCAGTATAATAGGTTCTAGGTTCATCTGCCTCATCAGAACTGACTAAAATGCATTCCTCTTTATGGCTGAATAATAGTCCAGTGTGTATATGTACCACAACTTCTTTATTCATTCATCTGTTGATGGGCATCTAGGTTGCTTCCGTGTTCTAGCTATTGTAAATAGTGGTTCAGTGAACAATGGGATACATGTGTATTTTTCAACCCTGGTTTCTTCAGGGTATATGCGTAGGAGTGGGGTTGCTGGGTCATCTGGTGGTTTTATTCCTAGTTTCTTTAAGGGATCTCCTTACCGTCTTCCATAGTGGTTGTATCAATTTACATTCCCACCAACAGTGCAAGAGCATTCCCTTTTCTCCACACCCTCTCCAGCATTTATTGTTTGTAGACTTTTTGATGGTGGCCATTCTGACTGGTGTGAGGTGATGTCTTATTGTGGTTTTAATTTGCATTTCTCTTAGTAATGAGTGATGTTGAGCATCTTTTCATGTGTTTGTTAGCCATCTGTATGTCTTCTTTGGAGAAATGTCTGTTGAGGTATTTTTCCCACTTTTTGTTTGGCTTGTTTGTTGTCCTAGTATTGAGTTGTATCAGCTGCTTATATATTTTGGAAATTAATCCTTTGTCAGTTGTTTCATTTGCTATTTCTCCCATTCCGAGATTTGTCTTTTCACCTTGCTTATAGTTTTCTTTGCTGTGCAAAGTTTCCTTTGACTGTGTGGATCACAATAAACTGTGGAAAATTCTGAAAGAAATGGGAATACCAGACCGCCTGACCTGCCTCTTGAGAAATCTATATGCAGGTCAGGAAGCAACAGTTAGAAATGGACATGGAACAACAGACTGGTTCCAAATAGGAAAAGGAGTACATCAAGGCTGTATATTGTCACCCTGCTTATTTAACTTATATGCAGAGTACATCATGAGAAACGCTGGACTGGAAGAAACACAAGCTGGAATCAAGATTGCTGGGAGAAATATCAATAACCTCAGATATGCAGATGACACCACCCTTATGGCAGAAAGTGAAGAGGAGCTAAAAAGCCTCTTGATGAAGGTGAAAAAGGAGAGTGAGAAGGTTGGCTTAAAGCTCAACATTCAGAAAACAAAGATCATGGCATCCGGTCCCATCACTTCATGGGAAATAGATGGGGAAACGGTAGAAACAGTGTCAGACTTTATTATTTTGGGCTCCAAAATCACGGCAGATGGTGACTGCAGCCATGAAATTAAAAGACGCTTACTCCTTGGAAGAAAAGTTATGACCAACCTAGATGGCATATTCAAAAGCAGAGACATTACTTTGCCGACTAAGGTCCGTCTAGTCAAGGCTATGGTTTTTCCTGTGGTCATGTATGGATGTGAGAGTTGGACTGTGAAGAAGGCTGAGCGCCGAAGAATTGATGCTTTTGAACTGTGGTGTTGGAGAAGACTCTTGAGAGTCCCTTGGACTGCAAGGAGATCCAACCAGTCCATTCTGAAGGAGATCAGCCCTGGGATTTCTTTGGAAGGAATGATGCTGAAGCTGAAACTCCAGTACTTTGGACACCTGATACGAAGAGTTGACTCATTGGAGGAGGGATTTGGGGGCAGGAGGAGAAGGGGACGACCCAGGATGAGATGGCTGGATGGCATCACGGACTCGATGGACGTGAGTCTGGGTGAACTCCGGGAGATGGTGATGGACAGTGAGGCCTGGCGTGCTGCGATTCATAGGGTCGCAAAGAGTTGGACACGACTGAGCGACTGAACTGAATTGAACTGAACTTGCTGTGCAAAATCTTTTATGTTTAATTGGGTCCCAATTGTTTACTTTTGTTTTTATATTCCATGTATTTTAAATTGAATTAAAAGTCTTGAATTCCAGAGGAAGCCAAGTGATACAGTTGAGATTAATTTATAACTGAAAACTGTGACTTGCCTTGGGATGAATGATTTGTACTAGAAGCCTATTATCGCACAAGAAGTTTATTTAGGAAGTTTCTTACTGTCACTCTGGAAATAAAAGAAAAGAACTCCTGTATCTTTTGATCTAGAAGCAAACACATTTTAGTAAAAGCAAAATAATATGAAAGAAACCCCCACAGAAATGAGTTTTAAAAGGGTATAAATAAAATGGTTAATGAAGGTTTTTTCAAAATAGAAACAAAGCTAAGACTCAAGCAGTTTTAAAACAATTTCTGGTTTGGAAAAAAATAAAAGCAGTTCCATGTGGAATTTATTTGTAGAATAGAAAGACTTCAGAGAGATTTCAACGTCTTAATTATATTGTGGGGATGGGGAAAAAAACCCAAAACACTGTTTTCTGATCACATGATAAAATATTGTATTAGAAAAATAATGTATGTAACTTAATCTTCAAATAGCATCATAACGTGTCACTCCCATATTCAATAAGAAAATAGAAATTCTGAAACTTTCACAGTACAAGTTCCATTTAAGGTCCTCTGACTTTAACCTCCATGTTCTTTCTATGGCATTACAACTACTGTCTGAAGAAAGAGATGGCTTGAAATGGATGTCATTAATTCCTCTATAATTATTTATTTGGTTGTTGGTACTAGTAGGCATACATACATTGCAATATGTGGGGGGGAAAGTAAGCATGGAGAGATATTTTGTTTGTTAAATCACAAACAAAACACACACACACAGGGAAGATAAACTTCCTTCCCCTCAGTCATACAACACTTAGAAAGAAGTCACATTTTAAAATATACAACTAGAGCCTAAATGACTGTATAAAATATACACAGCATACTTTTTGGAAGAACACAGGATACAGTAACAGGTCACATTAACCAAGACTTACAGTCTGTGGGGTTGCAAAGAATTGGACGACTTAGCAAGTATAACAACAATGTGGAAATTAGCAAACTTCCTGAGAATGTTGGTATAGTAGCCCTCCTATTCAATCTCCCAGCTTTACATTATGGAGTATTGCTGATACCAATAAAAATTTTATGTTTTAATTAAAAATGAAATGTTAAGGCTTTCCCTAGCACTTCGCCATTTAGGAAGCTCTTTTTAGTAATTCTACAGCTATCTTTTTGATTCTCAGAACAGACTTGGAACCAAGTACTATTATTATTATCCTTTATAAATGAAGAGACTCAGAAGGTTAAAGGTCTTGTGAAAATAAGGAGTTTATTTCTGCTACTTAGTCAGTGATGGCATTACCTTTGAAAATGGATTATGAGTTTTATATTGGCTCTTTTTAATGAAGCTGTCAAATTCCTCAGCATGACAAAATTAGCCTCAGAAAGTAGTCCTCATAGTTTTACCAGGCTTTAAATTTCTTAAAACATGTACTTTCGAATGGCTTCTTTAGGAATTTATTTCCACCAGAGAATATTCTGTTATAGTTTGACTAAAACACTTACCATCTTAGCTTGGTTTTGTTGTCTAAATTTATGTTTCTTTTCCCTAAACCTGCCCTCTTCCGCAAGCTCAGCTCTGTAGAATATGTAAAGGTCGTTAGCTGTGTTGAATCTGGTCTTTTAAAGCAGATTACATTTTCTAAGTCTGTTCTTACAAATGAAAGTAGTTCAGTGGAAGTCTCTGTACCCCAAATATTAATAGCTTTTTAGTATTCTTTATTCTCTTCTAATTAGTCTGTATCCTTCTGGCTCTAAAGTAGACTAAGTTTTTTAATGTCTCATTTTCAATGTACAACAGTCTGTAAATTGCCATTCAGAAAAGGTCAGTAGAAAAATATGATTACAAATACTTGTATAGATGATTATTACTTTAGGTTCCTTTTCAGTCATTGATGAGAAGAGATTTGCTCTCTTTGAGTAATTTTAATTTGGCTTATTTAATCCAAATGTATTTATTTCTGTCCTCAATAAAATCTCATTAAAACATTTTCTCCTGATAGCTTGTAATTATTTCCTTGTTGTTTATTCACTGTTATTTTTACTTTGTGACAATTTAGCTGTATTATTGAGTATGTAGTAAATATGTTTTACATTTTGAAGACTTCTAACTTTGTATTTCACATTCGTTACTATATTTTATTATCAAAGACACCTTGTGAGGTAGAGAGGAAACTATTTCCTCTATTTTATAAACAGATTAATAGTGATATATTACAGGTAACACCTGTAGGAAATGGGAAATAGCTTCTTCTGATTAACCTATAATCATAAATTTTGTTTTATTCTATTTCATGATAATCGGGGACCATAGTGATTGTGATTAAGATTTGGAAGTTTTTCTTCACCTCTTATTTATTATATTTTTCTATACATTAGGCAGTTACTAACATATTAGTCACTAGTTTCTGTCTTGCAAGAGCTAGATATAATTGTTTAAGAGTTTCTAAGCCCTAGTACTTTGTAAACGCACAGACTCTACAGCTTAAGGTTTTCTAGACATTTCCTAGTAGAGGAATATGGCTCAGATATTGTTTTAGAATGGTCAAGGATTTTATATCAATGTTCTGATATGTTTTTAATCGACTCTTAAATAATTCCTTAAAGAGATTTTTGTAGACTTAGTAGGAGAAAATCCCATTTGTATCTGGCAGATCTGTCAAGAATTTCTGGTGTAATTAAAGTAGGATTTTCTTCTGGATAAAGTTAATTTAAAAATGTCTATTTCCCAATGTTTTAAGGAACTGAGAATAAATTTAATCTTATTCCTTCAAAATATTACTTAACCTTTTCAAATCCAAGATTCTACAGATATATTTTCTTATCATAATTTATTTTGATATAGAGATTAATTATATTAAAAATGCTACTCAATTATATTCAATAAATTNAACCTAATTCTGTCAATGAAGGGTAAGATATTAAAACCAAACCAAGTTAGTATCATGGACAGATTAGCAATCATAGATCTCAGTTCGTTAAAACAACTTTTGTTGTTTAAAATCTTTCGTGCAAGGAAAATCCATAGTTTGCTCCACTGAATATACTCTGCAGATTTGGGAGTATGAGAATAGCCATATATATGTTTTAAATGCCTATACTGTTAACATTCTTGGTCAGGAAATTAAGTATTTTTATAATAGTTTATATCCCCTGAAGAAGGGCATGGCAACCCATTCCAGTACTCTTGCCTGGAGAATGCCATGGACAGAGGAGCCTGGCGGGCTACAGCCCATGGGATTGCAGTCAGACACAACAGAATCGACTCAGCACCAGCACCATGGTAGTTTCCATTTTTATTACACATACTGCTATTGGTACTGTCAACCAGACTGTACAATTTAGAAGCCTCTATCCTACACTTCTCCTCCAGGATTTTTAAGTTAAGACAACAGATTATTAAGACAAAACAATTATATGATCATCTTTAAAGAGGCAGAGATTTATATAGAGTCTGTAGAATCTCATGGTCTCTAGAGGCTTTCATTCAATAGTCAAAATGGACTAATCATGGTGACATTATTGCCTTATTAGGACGAGAAGTATTTTTGCACTTTCTGAGGCCTTTTTACACAAATGCTATTTTTCTGGAGCCCATTTAGTGCTAGAAGATTGACCGATTTATCCTTTTTCTTCCTGCTCCTTCTGTTACCATCAGATCCTGGCATTGTACTCTGGCAGGCTAGACTGTGTTATTTAGGCATCAAAGCCTGTGGAGATGGTCGGTCTTGACTCTGGGCTGAAAGCCATTATGACCCATTATCCTTTCCTACTTTTCAGGGTTAATGCTAATGTATATTATAGTGGTGAGGAGAACAATGTAAGTGATTAGTGAATCACACTCCCTTTGGTACTTAAATTCCACCTTTAGTATGAGTTATATTTTTAAGCAAGTAGATTAACTTTTATAGTTCATTAAGGCATTGCTAGATGCAGTTTCTTCCGAGGAGTTTACTGTGTATTTATTTCTGTGTGACTAATGAGCATATGAGGTTTTTTTTTTTTACTATTTATTTTCTCTTATACAACTGTTTTATATAAAGACCTTATCTTGAAAAACTTTTAAGCCAGTGACTTATTGTTTTTCATGGTGTTCAAGCCTGGAAATCTGTGCTTTGGTAAGAATGAAAAATTATAAGCATGTACATGTTTTATTATATGATTAATTTTTATTTTGATTAGAATATTAAACTTGGGATACATATCATGACTTATAGATAAAACTGCTGTGTGATGGTATCTGAATAACCTACTTTACAACTCCCATTATGAAGTATATAATGCATATTTGGAGAAGATTACCTGGAGAAGGAAACATCAACCCGCTCCACTATTCTTGCCTGGAAAATGGACAGAGGATCCTGGCAGGTTACAATCCATGGGGTTGCAAGAGTTGGACATGACTTGGTGACTAAAACAACAACAATGATGCATGTTTTATATGTTTTTCACTCTTGGCAGGGTTGCAATGTGACGTCATATATGTTGGCAATTAACCATTTCCTTTATTTCAAATTAATCCAAGTGTATTATAACTACTAGTCTCCAAAAAAATTGAGATATAAGTTTAAATATATTATCATACATTTTCAGAAGAGACTTTGAAGGTAATTATAGAGGATTTTATGGCTTATTCCCAGGCATGCATTCTACCTCTTTCCATTGTAAACAGCCAAGTGATAGAGCAAAGGCTGGCAAATTATGCTCTATGTGCAAATATGGCCACTGCCTGATCTTGTCAGGCATGTGCACTAACAAAGAATATTACAATTTATATTATTAAAAGCAATAAAAAGAAGATAATATTTTGAAATGTGAAAATTTTGTGAAATCCAAATTTAGTGTCCATAAAAATGTTTTATTGAAGCACAATTATGGTAATTTGTACATGTTGTCTGTGGCTACTTTCATACTATGTAAATGGAGTTGAATAGTTGTGACAGAGATTTTATGGCTTGCAAAGGCTAAAATATTTATTATCTGACCCAGTGCATAAAAGGTTTGTTTACCTCTGAATTAGGGAAATGACTCCAGAGTAATGGGAAGTTCTTGATTAGCTTAAAGCAAGTGGGGATCCCATCTTCTTAGTCAGTGGTTGGCTGAGCAAAGATAGACAGGACTATGTCAGTTGAGCCTAGAATTGTCACTAGGAAGGGGGGAAAGGAATTCTCTTTTAAGAGAAAGTCACAAACAAGCAAAGAAACTCTGATATGAAAGAAGATGTGTATTTCTTTGTTGCTGCTGGCAGCCACCTTACGATAATGAGGAAAACAGCCTGAAGCTAAACCTCACCCTTCCTCACCATGAGGAGGGGCAATCTGATAGAATCACTGAAAAAATGAAATGAATCCAACTTAACTTTGATTTTTCTGCTATGTGAGCCAAAGAAATGTATTGTTTTGGATAGTTTGATTTGGATTTTCTGTTACTGATAAAATCAACTTTGCCTTTGCTTGATATACTATTGTAAAATATAGATAAATGAATTAAAACTATCCAAAAATTTAAACCACAAACCCATAACCTACTTAAAGGAAATTGCAAAGAAAATCTTGTACCTGGAAATTACTGATGACCTCCATATTCCAATCATGCCTTATGCCTTGGCAACAGTGCTGGTATGAGATAGCTATTATCTCTGTCTTAGAAATAAGGACACTGCAATTATTCAACATCACAAGGCCACACAGCTGGAACGTGAGACAGGACCCAAGTCTGTTTCCCCAGTCATTTGCCTTTCACATGGAAGGAAGACATTGTTTGGAAGGAGGATTCTGCTAGTTTTCAAATCTTCAGTATACTCAATGGGGCAGTGGAAGGCAATTCATTGTAATCTGCTTTATATAAGAAAATCAAACAGTTAATATTTGGTCATAGGAAAGCAGATTAAGTACACTGATGTTTAGTGAGGTGAACCAAGAAACCTAAAAATGCCTTTACTCATCTACTTATTTTATAGGCATTTCTGACTCTTACATATGATAAATATCAATCTGCCTAACTGTAGCCTTCTGAAAATCTCATCTTTTATTCTTTATTTTATGGATATAATGTTTTTTTCTTAAATATAAACACAGTATCAAGGAAGATTTGAGAGGATTGATTTTATATTAATGTGAAAGAGTTGTTTACTTGACTTCCCAGGTGACTCAGTGGTAAAGAATCCACCTGCCAATCAGGGTTCGATCCCTGGGTCAGGAAGATCCCCTGGAGGAGGAAATGGCAACCCTCTCCAGTATTCTCCCCTGGGAAATCCCATGGACAGAGGAGCCTGGCTGTCAATAGTCCATGGGGTTGCAAAGAGTCGGACATGACTGAGCACACACACACAGATAATTGCCTAAGCCACCTTGCATCAGATTTTTACAGGTGGACTTTTGTTCATTTAAAGAAAAAACATGGAAGTTATTCTCTACTAGAAAAGGAGAGGAAGATCATATTAAAATATAAGTATGAGGCTATTTTCCAATTTTAGACATCTATTTGTATTTCTATTACCCCTACTACTATTCCCTCTTGTCAGTGTAAATAAAGGAGACAATAAAGCATTTTGTTCTCAATACAGCCATTCATATTTAAAAAATAAAACTCCATATGATACATGTTTTAAAATGTTTGATTTGTAATGAAAAAGTTCCCATGTCTTTCTTGTGTAACACTTCTTCAAAGACAAACTTCTGTTTCTAAGATTACCTAGGGTATGCATATTTGGACTCAGTGGTTCACTAATGTCACTTCACAGGAAAGCTGTGCTTATATCTTCTTTCTGCCTTCACTCTACAGATATGGTCCTTGATCAACAAGTGAGCTCAGGTCAGCTCAATGAGGATGTACGCCACAGGGTCCACGAGGCTCTGATGAAACAGCATCACCACCAGAATCAGAAGAAGCTTACCAATCGGATTCCCATTGTTCGTTCCTTTGCTGATATTGGCAAGAAACAATCAGAACCAAATTCTATGGATAAAAATGGTAAATGTTTCTTTATTGTACTCATTGTTTATTATAGTTATCTGAAATATCAAAATCCTTTAAAATATATCTTACTTGAAAATGACCTATTGAAATTCAAATAGTAGAAATTTTGACAAAGAATTTAAGTTTCCTGTAAGACTCATGAAAGAATGCAAGGGAAACTTTTTTCTAATAGGAGGTTATAGACTCCAGTGTGGCAAACATAAACTGTCAGTTGCATCCCAAATAAGATCCTAGTCTCTGTGTCATAGCTTAATGCGTGTCTCATAGCCTAACAGTGCTCTGATGTAATGTCTTTTAGTTAACACGAATAATCATCAGCATTTGGTGACGGTGAGAGAAAAATACTGGCTTCATGCTGTTCATGGTCGACGAATCCCTTTTGAGATGACATTGAAAAGAGCAGCTAGTACCTTGCTTGTGTCTCTACATATGTTAAGCCCGATTTCTAGCTCACAGGCTCATTGCTTTTTGCAGTACTGTTTCATTAGTGTCCAGCCACCACACTTACCATCTTGGCACGCCAACACAGATGATGCCCACCATTTTTCCTAGTGCTCATTCATGACTTACTCCTTAGCAATCATGAAGCCAAAACAATGTTTCTGACTGTTTATCCTTTCTGTGTATTTTGTTCCCTCCTGGTATCCATTTGACCCTTCATCTT
This sequence comes from Redunca redunca, assembly GCA_006410935.1. Classification (NCBI taxonomy): domain Eukaryota; kingdom Metazoa; phylum Chordata; class Mammalia; order Artiodactyla; family Bovidae; genus Redunca; species Redunca redunca. The sequence continues at coordinate 1,206,559 of SJYQ01000626.1, forward strand.
TTACACTAAGGAAGTTGCTGAGAGATGTGTCACTCAGTCCTGTGAAGGAAAATGAAGTTATCATGCAGATGATATGAGTTTATTATACTTCTGCTAGCTAGAAAAGTTCCAGTTTTAAAAAATACAAATTAGTGAAAAATAATTTCAGATGTTTTACTAGAGAGACTGATTTCCACAAATGGACTGAAGCATGTATATTGACAGCATAGACTTTATTTAATTTCTCTCTTGTTTTCAAAAGCTTCAAAGATGCCTTAAATACAAATGCATGAAAATGAGGTTTTTCCAGATTCTACTTTATATAGGTACTTGGGTAATTTCCATACTACCAAATCAAATATAGACAGATAGAAGAAATACTTTAATAAATCAATAAAGATGATTAGAGGTACTATCGTTTCAGAACATAGAACCAGTTCTAAATGGCAAAATAATTTTTGAAACACTCATTTGATTTTTTTAAAGAGCCTTTAATGACTGAATGTAAATCATTGTTATATTGAAAACTCTATAGTTGTGCATATATTAAGTTCAATAAAAGTGTTATGAGTGCTTTGTAGAATATACCATATTGTATTTATCAATCCCACTGGATATTTTGAGTATTTGTAGCTTGCTTTGAATTACATCATATATTTACAATATATTCATATTCTAAATCACAGTTTGTTTTAAAATATGTTATATA
>SJYQ01000626.1:1207418-1222512 GCA_006410935.1 Redunca redunca
TGCCTGCCTTTTTTTCATTACCTTTACTGGAAATCAGACAATAAATTATATGTCTGTAAGAATAATATGTGTTTATTCAAAGATATAAGGAGCTTGTGAGCTAGCCATAATTTGTATCTCAGATTTTCACTGGGGATAACATTTACTATAAAATGATTTTATTATACTTTAGGAGGGAAAGGGCACTGAATTCACGGGATGAATTATTTATTATAGTATCATATAGACCTAGACACATTATCTGTTACAGCTTTAAACCTTCATTAAACATAAGAAGAGGTGATAGAATTATAGCTTTAAATAAAAAAATCCACATATAGATACAAAGTTTTTCTGAGAGCCTGCTTTTTGTCTTATTGACGCAATTGCTTAGTTTTTCTCAAAACTAGAATATGAATAGTCCTGAAGTGGTTCTGTCACCATCTGTATAGTCAGTCTTTATGTGAACACATAAGATCTTTTTGAGGCATATATTAGGGTAATAAAAACTTGGAAACATTTCTAATAAAATTCATACACCCAATTAAGTATTGTCATAAAGTACACTGTCAGAAGTGCTTTTCTAAGCCTAGGCTTATAACACCTCCCTGTGACTCTGTTTTGCTTCCTCACACACTTTGCATAATTATGTGTGTTAGGAATTCTGAAAATGTGAATAGACATCACCAATTTAGAAATAAATCTCCTGTCCAGAAGTAAAAGAGGGTGAAAAGTGAAAGTGAAAAAGAGGGTGAAAGACCTTTATTACTAAGGTTCTCAATCTACTTATGAACTTTAACTCTAAATAAAGAAGCAAATCAAAATTCATAACTATAAATATAGATTTGACATTCAGCTTCAAGATATGTAATAGAGATTACATTTTTTTGTGCAGTATACTACAGAGAGATACAAAAGAGTTTCAATACATCCAAAATGGTAAAAATAATATTCTCATTATTTAAAAAAAAATCTCTTCACTATTTTATGCAAAAAGAAACTTTAAAAAATTAAAACAAATAGGAATTAAATAGAGTGAGGATTTCCTAGAAACTTGAAAATATCGAACGTTTTCCTTGCCAAGTACAGGGATGGAAACAAGCCCCCTCTTGCTTAAAGTATTATATAATAATATAATACCTTTATAGAAGTGAAACAGGTGATATTCCCTCAGCAACAAACTGATGCTTGTATAGGGAACTCTATAAAAGAGTCATATCGAATAAAGTTTCTGCTTCCTTGGTTGACCTGTTCCTTGAACATGCTACATTGGTAGTAGTCCCAAGGGTTAAACGTTTAGACATTTTCAACCTGAAGATCAAGTGGGATTCTTGCTCAAGTTGTAGATTAGACTTACAAGGTAGTGATTTTGTTGCTCTTCTCCCCATCTGCTGTATTTTGTTCATAACTTTTTTAGTAACTTATGATCATTTATCAATCTTATCTGCAAGTATGCTAGCTTAACTTCTTCGTATAATTATTTTCTTGGTGTACTGCACATTTTTGTAAGGGCTAAGACACAGGATGTTATGGATTCACCATGCATTTTTAATGCCACCATGCTGTGTTTAACTTTCACTTTTCATTAAGCATCAAAACTGTGAGAATTAAATGTCTGATTCTGATGTTTCAATAAAAAGTGACAGTTCTATCTGGCAAAACAACAACAAAAAGATAATAGAAAACTCATATCTTCTTTAACATTAGAACTCAAAAGAATATTGTGGAAAGTACTCAAGAATAAAGAATATTTGAATAATTTCTTGAAACTGGAAGGACTTTCTAAAATAAAACAAAGGCTTTTGTATTTAATGATTTAGAAAGCAAGATATATCAGTATTTGTAGTAATCATTTAGATCATACATTCAATTGTATTTTTGAGACTCTGGATTACAAATCTATTCTAAAATATTATTACCCTTGTGGTAACATTTACATCAAAAAAAATAACTTAGACTTAGTTTCCTTAAGTGTAGGGTGTCTTCATTCCACTGTTTCCTTTACTAATAATTCTCTTATTTCTTTTCCTTCACTTATCTTTTCTCTCTCCTGTTCTGAACACTTTCCAGTTGTACCTTTTATTTAGGATCTTAAAAGGAATTGCAGAGCAGAAGGTCTCTGACTTACTTTCAAAACTGTAGGTTTCTGGAGAACATTTAGATTTGGAAGGATGAAATGACTTGACTCTTTAGGCCGGCACAGATTTCACCCCTTAAAGTGATGTACACGTCTGTATTGTGAATGATTCTTTTTATGGTTTTTAAAATCAGTATTATGGCTTTATAATTGCATCTTTTACAAATGCTGTACTTTTTCCAGATATATAATGTTTTATGTGTTTACATATTTATGTGCTTTCTTATTTTTTAAGTACCGTTATCTCATAAGAGATATCAAAAGTTTAAAAAGTATCTGTTTATAATGTTTTACCTTGATGGAAAAAAAAGCTAGAATAATAATTCTTAGATTACTTGAGAGAAGACATTTAAAAACTCATGTAGATGATACAATTAAACATTATAATAAAAGTATTTTCCATTTCTCAAAAAAAAATCAAGATGACGTTGACACAACTCGTTCAGTCTGTTGAGAAACTGTACTGTTGCCACTTAGTTTTGGAAACTCAAGAATATGTCTTAACAGCAAAAATATTTCTAGGATGATGTGTTTAAATTTATTTCTTATGTTACATAATTATTTTCAGACATACTAATTTTTCTCCAAGTTTTTATGTGCATATTTTCATGGTTTTGAAGTATAGCTCACCTAATCAACATTTTCTAAATATTTAGCCTTTCTTTCTTCATGTTTTCTATTCCCATGGATAAATGTATTGTTACACATGTATGTAACTTTGTCATTCATTTTTATATTTCTTTATTTTGCTCTGTCTTGTGTCTGTCTCTAACAGGCTCATCTCATCTCTGTACCTCCCTCATCTCCTACCCTTTGGGTACTCTAAATGCGTTGAAGGTTTCTGAGGTAGTGTAAACCAGCTTGGTCTATAGGTTAACAGTATTGTACCTCCATGTCTTCATCCCAGTTTCCTTCTATTACATGTGATTTTCAGTGGATTAAGCAATAGAAAATACTGGTGTACTTCAGTGATATATTTTTCTCCTATTGATTTGAATTTGGCCAAATAGAGATTTAAAGGCTGCTGTTTTATATACATAATTTATTTAAAGAGAAAGAAAACTATAAGTAAGGACTTAAATGAATTAATGTAATTTTAATAATCTTTTTGAGAACTTTTTATGGTTGTGTTTCAGTATTGAGAGGCTTTAATGATACTGACACTGCTTAAAGTAAAAAAAAAAAAAAGGTAATCTCATGTTCCTCCCCCACAACTTTACGGTGAGGGAAATGATTCTGTTAGTCTCACAACAGACTTGGTGAAAAATTTTTGTGTAACGAGCAGAGCTTCTATTTTCTAGTTAGAGGCTGCTTGAATTGCTCTCAGTTTCCTCCTGTGCTTGCCCATATCTTTTATGATTTGCCTTGAAAAAGTACATGGCATATAATAACTTTTTATTTAACTTATATATGATCCCTACATGGAGGTCCAGAGGAAAAAAATGAATTCATGACTCAAAGGAAAATTAATTCAAACAGTTGTTGATGTGAATACTATGTAATATATACTTTGATATAGATGTATAACAAATATTGGAATTTTGGATTTAAGATGGTGAACTCTTTGAAAGGTTGGAAAGATAAAAGTACTGGTTTCTTAAGTGTTTACATTTAAATAATCATGAATGGTAGCCATTCCCTTCTCCAAGGGGGGATCTTTCTGACCTAGGGATTGAACCCAGGCCTCCTGCATGGCAGGCACATTATTTACTGTCTGAGTCACCAGGGACACCCAATCATGAACATGTCTCAGCTAATTTTTAGCTAATTCATCAGTTTTTGAATAATTTACCCTAAATATAATAAAGTTTTAAGTTAATAAATGTCTTTTTTTGGATAGTCATCTTAATCTCTAAAAGTTATTTAGATATTATAATAATAAATTGATTAAATATTGCAATGACATTTACTTATAGAATATATTAATACGGACAGTGATCAATGGTCCAAGTGAAGGTAATATAAAGAAACAGCCAAAAACATGTATGTTCAAAAACATTGTGGCATATTGATTCAAAAAATTATAAAAATAGCATTCATAGAACTTCTACATGTGTATGGGAGAAGGAAATGGCAACCCACTCCTGTATTCTTGCCTGGAGAATCCTGTGGACAGGGGAGCCTGCTGGGCTGCTGTCCATAGGGTCGCACAGAGTCAGACACGACTGAAGCGACTTAGTATGCATGCATGCATTGGAGAAGGAGATGGCACCCCACTCCAGTATTCTTGCCTGGAGAATCCCAGGGACAGGGGAGCCTGGTGGGCTGCCTGTCTATGGGGTCACACAGAGTTGGCCACTATTGAAGTGACTTAGCAGAAGCAGCAGCAGCAGCTACATGTCTATGTGAATGCTAAATCCTAACTCTATACTCTTTCATCCTGGAGTGGGGAAAATCCTAGCAAGTTCTTTGTTATCCTTTTAGGAAACATATTCACTTCTGGCTGAGTATAAAATCCTGTACCTGAAAATTGTATTCTGTGAACTAGTTTTGCTTTAGATATGAATGAGAAAATAAGGGATGCTCTTTCAAAACCTAAATTTACTGATTCTTCTTATATATTTGAGTTAATGAGAGTCATTTTGAAGTCTAAGCCATCGCCTTCTTCTGAAAGGCAGTGATAACTGGAATAAACTAAAGAAATCAGTGTGTAGACAGAAAAAGATAGTTGATAACAGAATTATAAAAATTATTTAGCTTGTGAAATTTTCAGTAGTTAAATAGACTGTAGTTCATGTGCACATTTTAGACAGGTGGTAGGTAGATAGAACAAATAAAATTTTAAGCTTTATTTAAAAGCTTCAATTTTTTCAAAATAACCCAAACCAAACCTTGTGTTTAATTTTTCAATAATAATATTATACCTGTGTATTTTTCTGTATCCTGTCACTTTCAGATACTGCCTTAAAGTATATACATTTAATGTGTGTTGTTTCATTTTAACAAATTAACATACACATTAGAAATAAGAGTTGGAGTACTCTTTAAACTTTGATGAGATTAAATGTGATTACTAATACTTGCTAATATTTAACTATTATCTCTGACATATGAGTGATATCAAACTTTTGAGTTGTATGCATATGTCGCACACTTATAGTTTTTATACTTTTTGTCCTGTGCATTGGCAGATGCATTCTATGCACATGCTTAGAATCTGGAACTAGGGAAATTATTATCATCTAATATGTCTCTTGCTAGTTAAATACTCTCTATTGGTTATTATCCATGTCATAAAAACAGTTATAGAAAACATTTTTCAAATCCCTTCCGGATAGTCAACTTTATGAGGTAATATTTTATAAAATTTTTAGAATAAGAATAGCATAGAACAGTAAATCTCAAAACATATTAATGTCTATAAGAGGAAATACAAGTGCCAGTTTTAAACATATCTCATGAGTTAAGGGTAATTTATGAAATAGTCTGCTTCTGGAGTATATATGTGAAAACATAGGCTGTGCAATTTCTTCAAATTTTAAGTTGCAGCATATTTTCTATCCCATGAAATCTCTTTAAAGTTGATGATTTTTTATTAGGTTGACTATTTTTGTGTCTGCTCATTGAGTAAAATAATTGTTCTTCCATGTGGTTTTCTATCACATGAAATAAATTATTATAAGAAAGCAGATATATGTTTATTTAATTTATCCATGCCTTGAATTTCACCATTCAGTTTTATGGAACATTCAGTAAATTTAGGTTTAAATCTATCTAATGTTCTAACTCATATGGAGAAATGATGTGAAACTGGTGATTGAAGACATCTGTTAGTAGCACAAATGCATTATGTAAAAGGTTTTTTTTTTTAAGTATAATTATTTTGAGAATGATAAATGAAATGTCTGCTAATGAACAGTTCACAGTCATAGCTGCACACTGCAGTTAGAAATGGGAGAATGAAAATAACTGATGAAGCTTAAGTCTGTCACCTCTCTAAAATACAATTTTTGGAATTTGCTGTAATCAGAATTGGTATACATGATTTAAGGTGAATTTTCTCTTAAAATCATTTAAAAAATCTTCATCCAATGTGTTGCTTTACTTTGTTTAATGAAAGCAGTGAAATATTTAAACTTTAGAAGAATCTTAAGCCCGTTACTCTCTGCAAGACAATAATTTTAAACCATAAAAATTGTACCTATTAAAAAATGACCCCTGCCTGAGAGGCTTAATGTTCAAAAAGCAAAATGATAGTAATATTTGAAAGTAAATTATTAGTGTTTTACATCACACTTGGTAATTTCTAGGTATCAATGAATAAGTGGATTTCAAGAGAGAATTTAAAGAAGTATTATTTGTATGCACACTAGCAGTTTAGAGAACTTCAGTTAAGTACAGACTGCAGTGATTAGAGATGAGTCTAAAAGTAAACTTTGAATAAAGTTGGGATTTAGGGAGGTAGAGGGAAGAGTTAGGCAGAGAGAAATGAGAATATTACCATCTAAGACAGTGGAGAATAAGAGCAGTATTTTGGAGTAACTGAGTAATGGTCATAAGATATGATCAAGGCTTCAAAGCTGGATTGTTATCACTCATATCACAGTAAAAGTAACAAGTGAGGGTAGGGAGAGGTTAGGGAAAAGAGAGACACATATGAGATTAAGCAAACATCTATTTTTATAACTTAATTCCTAAATATGAACAGATTTCAGATAATGTGATTGAAATGAATGTTTCATATTTAGTGAATAATGAAATGTAATTATCCTTCATTAACCATTGTCACGTTCTTAGCTGTATAGTCCACTTAACTAATATCATAATCTTTCTTTTAATGGGAAAAAGACTATAAAATAATTAAGTTGCTAGTTAGTATTAATGGAAAAAAAATACAATTCAAATTTATTGATCTTTTGCAGACCAATATCAATATATTTACACAATTGAATAGTGAGAAGCATAATATATACACAGTATTTGTAATATATGAGATGAAGGTATTTCTAACTGAATCTCTCATATAGAAATTTCCAAAAGCTGTTGTCAAAGAACTTTCTCTCTTTGGTTTGTTTTTCAGATGCAGTAGAAAACTGTAAATATGCTATGTACTTTTTAGATAAATATTTGCTCTTTAAAAAAATTATCTGTAAAATTCTTCAGTCTGAGTTTAGATCATAAGAGATGTATATATATATCATTAGTTTTGGATAAAATTTAAAAATCACTAATGTTTCAAGACTGTAATTAGATTAAAATCATTTTTGTAGTTGTTCTTTCTTCTTAGGGAGTAACTGTTTAGTCTTAATCTGAGAATGAATTTTCATTTCCTTGACTGAATTCTCCCATTTCTATCTGTAACTGATAAATAAGAATATTTGTATTTCTTGATATCTATTTATATTGACCCTTCATGCTTACCTCATAAATGCATTTAAAAAACCTATGTTAGTTTAGTTTAATGTCTATTGCATGCAGTATGTCTAGAATTATGTAAGTAATTGTCTGCATTTTGTAATAACCATCTCTTCAGCAGGCCAGGCTGTTTCTCCTCAGTCCGCACCAGCCTGTGTTGAGAATAAAAATGATGTGAGCAGGGAAAACAGCACAGTTGACTTTAGCAAGGTAAGATTTTCTCCCTCTCATTTAAGTAATCTGCTAAGTTATTACTAGATATTGCCAACCATTTTAAGAGGTGTTGACACAATTTTTTGCATGCATATATGTTTTGTTTCTTAGCCAAAGCTTGATATTGTTATAATGTTAGCATTTAAGTTCACATGTAATGTTTTGCCTATTTGTAAAATCAAATGTGTAGATTTTACACATAGTCTTCAGGTTTCAGCCACTTGGTATGATGCATCTCTTCCAGTAAAAAAGGATAACTGAACTTCACAGGGAATTTAACAGAAGTTTACTGTTTAAAACTTTCACTGGTTTCATTTTTCAAAATCATTTCCCCCTCTATTTGTGGAAAAGTAAATCATATAACTTAAAGCTTCATTGTTGTGATTAAGAGAAAGGCATTAGTGTTAAGAAACACTGGAACATATTAAGACCGACAGAATTTTGAATAAAAACATAATAAAGACTGACTCTCTTGAGGGATCCATCTAATTGGAGACAATTCAAATGAAAAATCATTGATTTGAATGTATTCTGTGAAAATAATGTGATTTTGCTTCGCAAATTCCTGCTATCCTATATGTGCTATTGTAGGCTGTGGCAAACTAAACAGTCATGAAAGAATTTTAATATTGACCAGGGGGAGTCAACAGTTTGCTTTATTGAAGTGGCTGAAACAGCAGTACCTCAGAGTAATTTTTTTTTCCCCCATAAAGTCCTCAGCACTGGCAATGGTTCTAACAGTGGGAGGAGATGGGAATGGGAGGCAGTGTATAGGAAGGTCGCCTGCATCAAGCTTCTGAGAAGAGTAATAGCGACCAGCCCCTTGTTGCTGTTTCAGAACCCCTCTGCCAAGGCCCGAATTGTCTGGATCTAGTCACGTGCATGCTCTCCCTCTGTTGCCTGGCAGAGTCCCTGTGGGAGCATGGTGTACCAGCTTAAGTCTGTTGCTTATGCGTGCAGGGGCTGGGAGGCCAACAAAAGGGGCATACTAGCCCATGTGGGATGAAACAAAGACATGAGAAAGGACCTCCACACCAGCAAGACAGAGAGGTGAGGGCATCCTCGGGCTCTGTTTCGACAGTGGCGCGAAGCTCATCTCACTGTATGGAGGCATGTGATTCAATATTAAGCTAGTTCAAGTGTATTCCATTTCTGCTCCAAAAAATATCTTTTTTAAAGCATTACATCTTCATTCATCTGCAAGTTGGAATAAAATTGTTGCAAATTGTCATACATTTAATTTCTTGATGTTCTTCATTTGAAATAATATCTTAAAAGCAATGACATAAAAAGTTGCTTACTTATTTGTGCAGGCATTAACAGTATAACAAGGGCACAGTGAACATTCTCAAAAACAGTGATAATAAATCACATATTTTCAAATAAATTACCTTTTACCTTTTCTTAAGGGATATAACCCATTGACACTGAATTTTATATCTCTATATCATTTTGCTTTTAGTTGTCTGACCTATTTTTGCAGCCTTCAAAAATGCTTCAACACATTTGAAAGAAAATGAATATAGCCAATGGGAGATAGTAGTCTTATCTTCAGGTTCCCTAGAGCAATTTGAACTATAAAAGAGTGAAAAATAGATTTTCTTTTCTTTAATCCTTTACTTTCTTATTACATTTCAAATCACTGGACCACTCCAGTTTTTAATGGGAAAGTTAAATTTCTAGAGCTCTCTCTGCAGTGCCAACCATCTGTATTTCTTGGTGTCTTGCCCATAGCATGGCACATTGAAAAGAACATGTTTTTCGAGAACAAGTATGGGATCTTAACTCTACAATTTACAAGCTACCTGATATTGGAGAAGATCTCTGAACTTCACCTTTGTCACTTGTAAAATAAGAATAATACCTGTTTATAATTTTTTGTGAAGATTAAATGAGAAAATAGAGAGAGACTGTCAGAGTGCTGTTGTTCAGTCACTGAGTACTGTTTACCTCTTTGTGACCCCCGTGGACTGTAGCCCACCAAGCTCCTCTGTCCTCTGCTGTCTCCTGGAGTTTGCTCAGATTCATGACTATTGAGTCAGTGATACTATCTAACCATCTAATCCTCTGCCAACCCTTTGGGTGTTCAATAAAATGTGGCTGCTGCTATTATTGCCATGTTGTTGTTGATATTAGTGGAAACACTAGTGCCAAAAGTAAACACTAGACCAAAATTTAATATGATTTGGTCTCTACTGGATCTTTAGTGTCTTGAACAGTGTCTTGGATGTATGTGTACAGTGAATCCTGTGAGGTTCAAGACAATTTAAACCTTCGGCTCTGGATTTTTTTCCCAGCAAAGTAATATTTCTTACCTTATATTGTGGAAGGGTAGAGAAGTAGGATTTGGAAAGAACAAAAGTGGTACATCATTATGGAAAGAGACCTTAGTGCCAGATTTTGCAGGTATATGAATTAAGGATTTTTAACCTAGGGGTTTCAGATTGGTAATAAATTTATCAAAGTGAATCAGTTAGTTTACATATTACCTTAAGTATTTTAAGTTTAATATGTAGATTCCAAACCCCGGTAGAATTTTGAAATATGAAGGTGAAAAAAAGTTTTTTTTCATTTCATGTTACTTGATCTTATGTTCTATCTACATTCAAACCATGTATCTTTTAACCCTTCCACTGGTTAGGCCCATCAAACTTACTCATTTAGGAGTGTTTTTGAATATAATCTGAATTGTCAGTTTCTTTTTTTTTGATTCCTATAATGCTTTTAAAAAGCAAATATGCTGCGTTTTTAAACTGACACAGAGACTATTTTATTATTTGACTATATATATGACTATATGACTATTTTATTATTCCCCAAATGTTGATCAGTTCAGTTCAGTTGCTCAGTTGTGTCTGGCTCTTTTCAACTCCATGGACTGCAGCACAGCAACCTTCCCTGTCCATCACCAGCTCCAAAAGCTTGGTCAAACTCATCTCCATTCAGGCAGTGATGCCATCCTACCATCTCATCCTCTGTCATCCCCTTCTCCTCCTGCCTTCAGTCTTTCCCAGCATCAGGGTCTTTTCCAAGGAGTCAGCTCTTTGCATCAGGTGGCCAAAGTATTGGAGCTTCAACTTTAGCATCAGTCCTTCCAATGAATATTCGGGACTGATTTCCTTTAGGATGGACTGGTTGGGTCTCCTTGCTGTCCAAGGGACTCTCAAGAGCCTTCTCCAGCACCACAGTTCAAAAGCATCAATTCTTCAACACTCAGCTTTCTTTATGGTCCAACTCTCATATCCATACATGACTACTGGAAAAACCATAGCTCTGACTAGGTGGACTTTTGTTGGCGAAGTAATGTCTCTGCTTTTTAATATGCTGTCTAGGTTGGTCATAGCTTTTCTTCCAAGGAACAAGCATCTTTTAATTTCATGGCTGCAGTCACCATCTGCAGTGATTTTGGAGCCCCTAAAAATAGAGTCTCTCACTGTTTCCATTCTTTTCCCATCTATTTGTCATGAAGGGATGGGACCAAATGCCATGATCTTAGTTTTCTGAATGTTGAGTATTAAGCCAACTTTTTCACTCTCCTCTTTCACTTTCATCAAGAGGCTCTTTAGTTCTTCTTTGCATTCTGCCATAAGAGTGTTTTCATCTGCGTATCTGAGGTTATTGATATTTTTCCCACAATCTTGATTTCAGCTTATGCTTCATCCAGCCCGACATTTCACATGATATACTCTGCATATAAGTTGAATAAACAGGGTGACAATATACAACCTTGACATACTCCTTTCCCGATTTGGAACCAGTCTGTTGTTCCATGTCCAGTTCTAACTGTTTTTGATTCCTATAATGCTTCTTGACCTGCATACAGATTTCTCAGGAAGCAGGTAAGTTGTTCTGGTATTCCCATCTCTTAAAGAATTATCCACAGTTTGCTGTGATCCACACAGTCAAAAGCTTTGGCATAGTCAATAAAGCAGAAGTAGATGTTTTTCTGGCACTCTCTCGCTTTTCTGATGACCCAGCAGATGTTAGCAATTTGATCTCTGGTTCCTCTGCCTTTTCTAAACCCAGACTGAACATCTAGAAGTTCACAGTTCATGTACTGTTGAAACCTGGCTTGGAGAATTTTAAGCATTAGTTTGCTAGCATGTGAGATGAGTGCAATTGTGCGGTAGTTTGAGCATTCTTTGGCATTGCCTTTCTTGGGGATTGGAATGAAAACTGACCTTTTCCAGTGCTGTGGCCACTGCTGAGTTTTCCATATTTGCTGGCATATTGAGTGCAGCACTTTCACAGCATCAATTTTCAGGATTTGAAATAGTTCAGCTGGAATTCCACCACCTCCACTAGCTTTGTTCATAGTGATGCTTCCTAAGGCCCACTTGACTTCTCATTCCAGGATATCTGGCTCAAGGTGAGTGATCACATCATCCTGGTTATCTGGGTCATGAAGATCTTTTTTGTACAGTTCTGTGTATTCTTTCCACCTCTTCTTAATATCTTCTGCTTCTGTTAGGTCCATACCATTTCTGTTCTTTATTGAACCCATCTTCGCATGAAATGTTCCCTTGGTATCTCTAATTTTATTGAAGAGGTCTCCAGTCTTTCCCATTTTATTGTTTTCCTCTATTTCTTTACATTGATCACTGAGGAAGGCTTTCTTATCTCTCCTTGCTATTCTTTGGAACTCTGCATTCAAATGGGTATATCTTTCCTTTCTTCTTTGCCTTTGTCTTCTCTTCCTTTCTCAGCTATTTCTAAGGCCTCCTCAGACAAGCATTTTGCCTTTTTGCATTTCTTTTTCTTGGGGATGGCCTTAATCACTACATCCTGTACAATGTCACGAACCTCTGTCCATAGTTCTTCAGGCACCGTTGTCTATCAGATATAATTCCTTGAATGTATTTGTCACTTCCACTGTGTAATCATAAAGGATTTAATTTAGGTCATCCCTGAATGGTCTAGTGGTTTTCCCTGCTTTCTTCAGTTTAAGTCTGAATTTGTTAACAGGGAGTTCATGATCTGACTGTGGCTCATATCAAATGTTGATGGCTTTTTTTAATTTCAAGTGACTTAAAGGAACTGCCACATTATTTTCTATGTAGAAGGAACTCATTTCATCATCAGGCTTTAACGTATGAAATATGAAGAGTTGTTGCATTATAAAATCCTAGAATTCTAGGAAACCTTAAAAATCTCATTGAGAAGGGGAGGAAACTGAATCCCAGATTATTAGAGCTAATAGAGATTCAGTTCAGTTCAGTTCAGTCGCTCAGTCGTGTCCGACTCTTTGCTACCCCATGAATCGCAGCACGCCAGGCCTCCCTGTCCATCACTAACTCCTGGAGTTCACTCAGACTCGCGGCCATCGAGTCAGTGATGCCATCCAGCCATCTCATCCTCGGTCGTCCCCTTCTCCTCCTGCCCTCAAGCCCCCCCAGCATCAGAGTCTTTTCTAATGAGTCAACTCTTGGCATGAGGTGGCCAAAGTACTGGAGTTTCAGCTTTAGCATCATTCCTTCCAAAGAAATCCCAGGGCAGATCTCCTTCAGAATGGACTGGCTGGATCTCCTTGCAGTGCAAGGGACTCTCAAGAGTCTTCTCCAACACCACAGTTCAAACGCATCAGTTCTTCGGCGCTCAGCCTTCTTCACAGTCCAACTATACATGTATACACATCTATACATGACCACTGGAAAAACCATAGCCTTGACTAGACGGACCTTAGTCGGCAGAGTAATGCCTCTGCTTTTGAATATGCTATCTAGGTTGGTCATAACTTTTCTTCCAAGGAATAAGCGCCTTTTAATTTCATGGCTGCAATCACCATCTGCAGTGATTTTGGAGCCCCCAAAATAAAGTCTGACACTTTTTCCACTGTTTCTCCATTTCCCACGGAGTAATGGACCAGATGCCATGATCTTAGTTTTCTGAATGTTGAGCTTTAAGCCAGCTTTTTCACTCTCCTCTTTCACTTTCATCAAGAGGCTTTTTAGCTCCTCTTCACTTTCTGCCATAAGGGTGGTATCATCTGCATATCTGAGGTTATTGATATTTCTCTCGGCAATCTTGATTCCAGCTCGTGCTTCTTCCTTCCCAGTGTTTCTCATGATGTACTCTGCATAGAAGTTAAATAAGCAGGGTGACAATATACAGCCTTGACATACTCCTTTTCCTATTTGGAATCAGTCTGTTGTTCCATGTCCAGTTGTAACTGTTGCTTCCTGGCCTGCATACAGATTTCTCAAGAGGCAGGTCAGGTGGTCTGGTATTCCCATCTCTTTCAGAATTTTCCACAGTTGATTGTGATCCACACAGTCAAAGGCTTTGGCATAGTCAATCAAGCAGAAATAGATGTTTTTCTGGAACTCTCTTGCTTTTTCCATGATCCAGCGGATGTTGGCAATTTGATCTCTGGTTCCTCTGCCTTTTCTAAAACCAGCTTGAATATCAGGAAGTTCACGGTTCACGTATTGCTGAAGCTGGCTTGGAGAATTTTGAGCATTACTTTACTAGCGTAATAGAGATTACTCGCTGGTTATTGTTACAAGACCATGTCTCCCCAGGGAATTTCTATTCATTTTCCTGCATATTCTACAATAGGCTTGAGACTTAAACTTTCTCCCTAAAGACTCATGTGTATTTCCTTCATATCTTAGTGTGTAGCTTGTCCAGAAACTTCTGATTCCACCATTATCTTTGGTCTAACCTTGTTCCCCGAAGATATAACTTTTTCTCATTTACAACTTAAGTGCCAAATAACCAGAATAAAGCATGTTTTCCTTCCTAGCATAAAAGTCTGGAGACCCCAGATGCATGAGCATAAGTCCAAATCCATAAGAATATATAGCTTGGTTTCTTCAAGATTCTCTTCAGAGGACTAGAAAATTCCAGGATTTCTTTATTCCATGTTTGAGTCCACTTGAGGACTGTCTTAGGTCAACCTAATTCCTCAGAGCTATTTTTGATATTTGTAGTTTTATAAAAAGTTAAACTGTGGTCCTTAAATGTGACCTTTTGTTGTATTAAAAGTTAGATTGCCAAATAAGGTTCTTTATGAATTGTATGTTAACATAAAAATAAAAATATAGGGCTATCCCAGGAATAATGTATAATTGCATAATATAATAAAATAAGTAGATAATATATGTCTATTACCCCCCAATATATGACTAGTCCAAGAATAATAAGTACTATAATGTAGAGTGGGCTTCCCTAATAGGTCAGTTGGTAAAGAATCCACCTGCAATGCAGGAGATCCCAGTTTGATTCCAAAGTTGGGAAGACCCACTGGAGAAGGAATAGGCTACCCACTCCAGTATTCTTGGGCTTCCTTTGTGGCTGGCTGTTAAAGAATCTGCCTGCAATGCACAAGACCTGGGTTTGATCCCTGGGTTGGGAAGATCCCCTGGGGAAAGGAAAAGCTACCCACTCCAGTATTCTGGCCTGGAGAAT
>SJYQ01000626.1:1223930-1248718 GCA_006410935.1 Redunca redunca
CTTATATAAGCTGTATTTATTCAAACTATATTTAATGATAGGTTACCATGTGTGAAGTACTCTGCCAGGAATGATTAACAGATTTTTCCAATTTTGATGTATTTTACTTTGTGATGCTCCCAGGTCGATCTGCATTTTATGAAGAAGATTCCTCCAGGTGCTGAAGCTTCAAACATCTTAGTTGGGGAATTAGAGTTTCTGGATCGAACTGTAGTTGCATTTGTCAGGTTGTCCCCAGCTGTACTGCTTCAAGGATTAGCTGAGGTCCCAATCCCAACCAGGTAAAAGTATAAGAGCATCTTTTGCACTTTCTTAAGCCATTTTTTTGTGGGGGGAAAAAAAGGTATAAATATAATTTCCTATGAGAGTTTTTTTCTTGAAACTAAAGTATAATCCACAAAACTGTTGTTTCTTCTTTGTGGAGGAGGGCAAAAAGTGCTTTAAAAATTGTTCTGTTCTTTCTCTCTTCTTCTCAAATTTCTATGTTTTCTTTTAGGCACGCTCCTTATCTCTGAATACCCTGGTCTATATCATCATGAAGTGAAGTGAAAGTCTCTCACTCATGTGCAACTCTTTGCGACCCCATGGACTGTACCGTCCATGGAATTCTCCAGGCCAGAATACTGGAGTGGGTAGCCTTTCCCTTCTCCAGGGGATCTTCACAACGCAGGGATGGATCGAACCCAGGTTTCCCGCATTGCAGGCGAATTCTTTACCAGCTGAGCCACAAGGGAAGCCCAAGAATACTGGAGTGGGTAGTCTATCCCTTCTCCAGGGGATCTTCCCAACCCAGGAATTGAACTGGTGTCTCCTGCATTGCAGGAGGATTCTTTTTATCAACTGAGCTATCAGGGAATCCCTAAAAAAGTGTATAATCATTCTCTAAGCCAGAATACTGGAACTCCTTTTTTAGACTTTTGGTGAAAAGTGATACAGTAGTAGGCTTTTTTCAAAGATTGCACTAGACTGGGCTAAACAGGGCCCCCAGGTGCTGCTAGTGGTAAAGAAAGTGAGTGTTTGTCGCTCTGTCCTGTGGAATTCTTTGCTCTTCTGGAGCCCCCTAGGCTCCTTTGTCCATGGAATTCTCCAGGCAAGAATAGTGGAGTGGGTAGCCATTCCCTTCTCCAAGGGATCTTCCCTACCCAGGGATGGAACCTGGGTCTCTTGCATTGCAGGCATTCTTTATGGTCTGAGCCAGTTGTAAAGAACCCACCTGCCAATGCAGGAGACAAAGAGAGGTGGCTTCCATCCCTGAATCAGGAAGATTCTCTAGAAAAGGGAATGACTACCCACTCCAGTATTCTTGCCCAGAGAATCCCATAGACAGAGGAGCCTGGCAGGCTACAGTCCATAGGGTCGTAAAGAGTTGAACACGACTGAAGCAACTTTGCAGGCATGCATGCATGGGCTAAAGAGGATCTTGTATATGAGTGTGATCATACTCGAAAAGATCAAAGTTTTCAAGGCTCGGTTTATGCTTAAGTGCCATCATTAGGATACTACCTGCTGTGTCTTACATACTATATGTTTCGATCTTAGTCATAGTGTAGTCCCATACATAGAGTCTTAAGAATCATTGGTACTGTGGTTGAATCTGAATCAAAAGGACAAATTTAACTTGATTACCTGAAATTGTTTTTCATTTAGGTGCACATAAAAACTAACAACTTTGCCATAATACAAACTGAATTTTGTTGTTTATTATTTATCTCCGTGTTATAGAGATAAGACTGTCCATGGGCAAATTCGTGAAGAAAAATGAATATTGGCCACAACACATTACACTCCTAGCAATTCTTCTAGGGCACCTTGTTTTCTTCCCTTCTCCCTCCATCAAATGCGATTCCTGCGTGTAGACAGGCTTTCACTCTGATCCTGTTCCACAGCAAAACTTATCTATGTATGGCCCTGCTTCCGTCATGACTGGCGCCCTTTGTGTGATACCATAATTGTCTCTTGGGCTTCCCTGGAGGCTCAGTCAGTATAGAATCCACCTGCAGTGCAGGAGACCTGGATTCGACCCCTGGGTTGGGAAGATCCCCTGGAGGACGGCATGGCAACGCACTCCAGTATTCTTGCCTGGAGAATCCCCAAGGACAGAAGGCCCTGGTGGGCTGCAGTCCATGGGGTCACAAGGAGTCAGACTTGACAGAGCAACTAAGCACAACACAGCAAATAACTGTCCCAGATGCTGTTAATTTTCTCCTCTTCCAAAGACTGTAGGTCTTAGTCAAGTTAAACTGATGATAATTTCAGGTGCTGTGGTAACTGGGTTGGTAGAATGTTTCTTCTATGAACCTTTCAGCTTTAACTCAAAACAGCCAACTACATCCCTCTGAGTTTTGATTGTGGATATGATATTCCAAAAATATCTGCATTTCTGGATCACTGAAGAATAATAAAAAATAATTATCACTTTCAAAAAAAAAATAAAAACAAAAATATAGAATAGTCTAGTCAGAAGAGGCCTCATTTCCTTAGAGCTCAGCTGAATGGAAAGGAGTTCAGTGTTTGAGAACCTCTACCTGAACGTGTGTATGAACAGATTCGAGGCAGGAAACCAGCTACCAATTCAAGTTATAGAGAGAAGTGTGTCTGTTCATCTGGAGGGCTACCAAGACCTCTGATGCACACCAAGTTTTATTAAAAAGGAGAAGGATGAACTGAACACATTAAGGTGGTGTCCAACGTATGATTAAGGCTACATTTTTCCATATACACCCTGTAATCTATTCAGAGTTTCTGGGAATTTGGGATTCAGATTTAACATGTGAAATTTACTAACCATAGCGGTATTATTTTAGTAGATTAAAATTTCTTTGTGTCTTCCAAGCAGTGCATTCTTGTTCCACCAGCTAAGAAGGTGTCTGATGAGCTCTGAGTAAATGATGGTTATTTATGACAATGATAGCTCTTGTATTTCAAAGGAAAGAAAAAAAAATTCCCAGGAGTAGAGAAAAGCCATAATGGGGTTATATACCCTCACTTTGAAAACTGTCAAGGTTTAAGTGACCTCATTTCATACTGACATAGCAAAGTGTGTCTAGAGAACAGTGGAGGAAAAATTAGGGGCACGGTAGAGGCATGGTGTAAGGAGAGATTTAAAAGACTAGACTGTTTAGTTAGGAAAGGTGAAAAATGGAAGAAGATTAGTTAGACAAATAGAATAAAGAAAGCCATTCAAGGTTCCTAATTATCCTTTCTTAGGAGGACAAAAGGGCACACTGTGTATATAACAGTAACACATAGTAAAAATACCGGAAAATAATTTTAGGATTTATAAATAGTCCATGGAATAGAAATGTGAAAATAGTAAGATGTACATAGGTTAGGAAATTTCTTAAAAGTTCTATAGTTAGTAAAGCATCTGCCACCACACTAAATTATTCCTGTTTTAAATGTATAGTGGACATTTCTGTATAGTAGAATTGGATTCAGTTACAACTGATACAAAAAAATTGTCAGATCCTCTAAGACTGTAATATATGCATCATGTAAAAACGTGTACAATCTCTAAAGTTTATAACTGAATGAAAGGTATAATTGTGATATCTATTTCAGTATACCTTATAAAGCCATTAGTCTTCATACTTAAAAGCAGAAACTATTTAACAAGTGAATGCTGTAGTTATATAATGAAATACAGGGCATCTTAAAATTCTCATAATTTCCTTGTAGAATTGACATTTTCAGAGACAGGACAGTAATTGGTCCTCCAAAGTTAAAACACATGTTGATTTCTTCAAAATTTCCAGTTGTGATGATGAATTTGCTAGACTTTCAACTTTATATAGATGGAATATCACAGGGCAGCTGCTATTATTATTCCTCCAGCATTGGAATTAATGGATTTTTTTAATTCTAATTTTTGATTCCTGGCAATCATTTTTTCTATTTAATGTAAATTTTCCACACACCCACTTTTTTTTTTTTTTACCATATATTCTTTCTTTGCTTATGCTACTGTATTACCATTCCCCTCTTCTACCTAATTCTACAGTTTAGATATGTGTTTTCTATCTTACAATTCAAAAAGATTTAATCAGATTCTATTTTTCTTAACTTTCTCCTATAAGAATTATAGAATCCTTAAAATTCACAGTAACTGCTTAAGCATTATAGGTAACTAAATGAAAGAAACAGCAAAATACCCCAGATTCTAATTGCTCAAGGATCTTAAGCATGAGTCATTTCAAAACATAAAATATTTCAAAATATTATATGTAATAATAACCTGTGGAAAAATATGGAAATCTTATATTTATATCGAAATCTTATCTTCAGTAATAAGTGATGCTATACTACTAAAATTATTTTTTATTTCTACCTTGAAACATGTTTTTTTCTTCTTCATTACAGATTTTTGTTCATTCTTCTGGGACCCCTGGGAAAGGGTCAACAGTACCATGAGATTGGCAGATCAATTGCAACCCTAATGACAGATGAGGTATTTATTCAAGTTCATTGGGAACATTTCCCCCTACTAGGTACACCTAACTTTTGGAGTTCTGTATTCATGAAAGTTTACTGTGAATCAGATTTCTCTGTATTGAATCCCCTTTAAATACTTCTACTATAAAATTTCCCTTGGAAAAATTTGTTCAAAATGGGTAATAAATTCACACATATGAACATTTTAAAACCCTATACTTTAAAAAAAACCTGTTGTTTAGTGAATTTAGAGTGTATTTATTAATATTCCCTCAATAGCATTTGTGTTGCCAAAGTAAGCACCATTGTTAATATCATTGAGGGTCTTGTTTGAGGCAAAATGGTTTTAAGGTCTCAAAAAATAAAAGAGGCAGTTTATCTGGATAGTATACATGACACCAAAAGCCGTAAGACATATATCAACTCTCTTTGTAATTGCCTAAATGTAGATGTTTTTAACCCTGGAGCCTTTTAACCATTAGAGGAGCTGAAGATAGATTTCAAGGAGGCCTGTGATCTCTGACTCAAAACACAATTTTTTCTGTGTACAAACATTGTATGTAGTTTTTTGAACTGGAAAAAACTTTCATCAGCTTCTCAATGAAATATGTCTAAAAAATGTAAGATCATAAAAATAAACATAAAATATCATATCATATAACTGGTTTCTTGAATTCTACAATGCCTTGCAAAAATCTATTTTTATTGTAAAAGAAGAGCAGATGCAAAAATCACAGAAGTGACATAAATTCAAAATTCAGTAGTAAATACCAGATGAGATTNAATGACAATGTTCTAGTCATCCTAGCAGCACCTTATCTTGAATTAAGCTAGCCTCTTTTCACCCTTCCTGTTGAGCATGACTGGAGATAAATCATATGATTTCGTTTATTGGCACTATTACCAATTTATAGTCTTAAAAATTATTAAGCACTCCAAAGAGCTTTTGTTTATATTGATAGTATGCTGATATTTATAAGAGAACTTAAAAATGAGAATTAAAAAAAATGTTTGTGAATTTATTTTAAAATAATAATAAAGTAATTGTATATTAACATAAATAAAGTTTTATAAGAACAAAAGCAAAAAAAAAAGAAACTTTCTTGTTCTGGATTTTTGTGTCAACAGTTTTCTCTCTCTGTCACTTAGCTAAATCAACACTGAGTCCTTTGGCTCATTTAGCAAACAGGCCTAACATATAGTAGCTACTTAGAAAATACATATGAAATAAAAGGCCAGGATTTTCCCATCCTTAAAATTTCTTACTCCTTAACATAGCATGTCCCACTGAAGTGTTGACTGAACCTGAATCTTAAGAGTTTTGAAAGAGTAATCTCTACTTGGTCCTGAATATCATAATTTCATTTATCTCAATGTATTACAGTGTAATTTTGTCACTACCACTCTCCTGAAATTGCTTTCTATAAGGTCATCATTTACAAAGTATACTATCTTACGTTCAGTACTCATGCCTGAACACGTAGTTTTCTTTTCTCCTTGAAGAACAGCAAAAATTAGTTATGTGCTGGTTTTGACACTACACTAAAGCTTTGAGATTTGTATTACTGTTTACTCTGAGGTCATAAATATATCCTTCTACATTATGTCCAATTAATTTAATAGTTTAACACTCATATTTAAGTTTTTAATACCTAGAATTGCTTTTTAAGTGGGATATGGATAAAGATCTTGTTTTACTTTTATATAGATAATAACTTGGCTTAGTACTCTTTATTGATTAGTCCATCATTTATTCAACAGCATTATTTTATGCCATGGTATAAATATTGTTATAAACTTTTATCTCTTATTTTAAAGCAAGGGCTTCTTTCAGAAAGTTTGATTTTTATATATATAAACAATGTTTGTCAAACCTGATCATTAATTCTAGTTTAATGAGCTTCCTTCTATTCTCCTTTTCCTTCCTTTTCTCTTTCCACCAGAAATTTCAACATTTATCTAGCATTCTAAGAAAAGATAAACATCTGTGCAATTTTAGAATAAAAGAGGTTATGATATCTTACACTAAAACTTCTTTAGTTAAGAGCTTCGTGTTCATATTGTTATAGTCACGTGTGCTAACTGGGAAATGAAAATACAAAATACATTAAGATTTTAGACACATTTTTAAAATCTATCAATGGTTATTTTCTCTATATAGGTGTTTCATGATGTTGCTTACAAAGCAAAAGATCGTAATGACTTGGTGTCAGGAATTGACGAATTTCTGGATCAGGTGACTGTCCTTCCTCCCGGAGAGTGGGACCCAAGCATTCGAATAGAGCCTCCCAAAAATGTTCCTTCCCAGGTATGTATATATGAAAATACTCTTAGGACTACCATCATTTTTTTGCCTTTTAAATAGATGTACTAAGATAGTATAGTGGAAGGTTCAAATGATTTAAATTGTAACTTCTGTGATGTGATTATAATAAGAAATATTTATCTGGTCTCTGTCCCTATTTCTGGCACAGAGCTCTTAAAATGCTTGGAATTTTCTAAGTGATGAAAGCAACAAAGATGTCTTTGTTATGTTAATGAGGTTACTTTAGAAACTCTTAAGAATGGGGGCTGATTGCCAGGTGGAGCCTTACCAAGAGATTAGAGTTTGGAACTTTCAGTTGCACCCTCCTGCCTCCAGGGAGGGGAGAGGGGAGATGCTGGAGTTTTGAGTTTAGTCACCAATGGCCAGTGCTTTAATCAATCATGCCCTTGTATTGAAGCCTCCATAAACCCCCAAAGGGGCCGGGTTCAGAGAGTTTTCAGGTCGGTGAACACATGGAGATTGGAAAGAGTGGTGTGCCTAGAGAGGGTATGGAAGTTTCTCTCCCTTTCCCCATGCCTTGTCCTATGCATCTCTTCAATATGGCTGTTCCTAAGTTATATCCTTTAGTAATAAAACTGGTGATCAAGTAAGTAAAATGTTTCTCTAGGGACTTCCCTGGTGGCTCAGACGGTAAAGCATCTGCCTACAGTGAGGGAGACCTGGGTTTGATTCCTGGGTCAGGAAGATCCTCTGGAAAAGGAAATGGCAACCCACTCCAGTACTCTTGCATGGAAAATCCCATGGACGGAGGAGCATAGTAGGCTACAGTCCACAGGGTCACAAAGAGTCGGATGTGACTGAGCGACTTCACTTCACTGTGAGCCATTCTAGCAAATTAGTCCAAGCCGAGAAGGGGTTCACAGGAGCTTGAGATATATCCCCAGTGGGTTCGGAGCACCACCAATAACCCGAGCTTGTGACGGACATCTGAAATGGGGTGTGAGGGGTGGGTCGTCTTCTAAGGCTGAACTCTCGACATGTGGAATCTGATGCTATTTCCAGGTAGATGGTGTCAGAATTGAGTTAAATTTCCCACCCCATTTGATTTGCTGTGTGTTGGTCACTCAGTCATGTCCGACTCTTTGCAACCCCATGGACTGTAGCCCATCAGGCTCCTCTGTCCATGGGATTTCCCAGACAAGAATACTGGAGTGGGTTGCCATTTCCTTTTCCAGGGGATCTTCCCGACCCAAGGATTGAACCTAAATCTTGCAGATTCTTTACTCTCTGAGCAACCAGGGTACCAGAACCTACTTAACCTCTAAGAAGGCAGGGACATGAAATTCCCTGACACAAAATCTTCCTTCTTTGTATTCAACACAAAAATTTGGTGTATCAATGATACTCTACTAAATAACAGTACCGCATGCCTGAAAAGATTTTCACTTCAGTTCAGTTCAGTCGCTCAGTCATGTCCGACTCTTTGCGACTCCATGAATCGCAGCACTCCAAGCCTCCCTGTCCATCACCAACTCCCAGAGTTCACTCAAACTCATGTCCATTGAGTCAGTGATGCCACCCTACCATCTCATCCTCTGTCATCCCCTTCTCCTCCTGCCCCCAATCCCTCCCAGCATCAGAGTCTTTTCCAATGAGTCAACTCTTCGCATGAGATGGCCAAAGTACTGGAGTTTCAGCTTTAGCATCATTCCTTCCAAAGAACACCCAGGGCTCATCTCCTTTAGAATAGACTAGCTGGATCTCCTTGCAGTCCAAGGGACTCTCAGGAGTCTTCTCCAACACCACAGTTCAAAACATTTCAGATCCACCTTAAAGCATACTATCGGAGAAGGCAATGGCAACCCACTCCAGTACTGTTGCCTGGAGAATCCCATGGACGGTGGAGCCTCGTAGGCTATATAGTCTGCTGCTGCTGCTGCTGCTGCTAAGTCGCTTCAGTCGTGTCTGACTCTGTGCGCCCCGTAGAAGGCAGCTCACCAGGCTCCCTCGTCCCTGGGATTCTCCAGGCAGGAACACTGGAGTGGGTTGCCATTTCCTTCTCCAATGCATGAAAGTGAAAAGTGAAAGTGAAGTCGCTCAGTCGTGTCCGACCCTCAGTGACCCCATGGACTGCAGATAGCCTAGGGGGTCGCAAAGAGTCAGACACGACTGAGTGACTTCACTTTCACTTTTCACATTCATGCACTGGAGAAGGAAATGGCAACCCACTCCAGTATTCTTGCCTGGAGAATCCCAGGGATGGGAGCCTGGTGGGCTGCCGTCTTTGGGGTCGCACAGAGTCAGACACGACTGATGTGACTTAGCAATAAAGCATACTATACTGGAAGAAATTTTAAATTTTAATGAGGATGGAAAATATGCTTAAGAAAAGCTCATTATGGACCAGCCATACTCAGATACATAGCTTTGAAGTTGGTAAGTGTTAGGAAAATTCAAAAGCATGGTTGTCATTTTGTATGGAAAACTCCCTATTACTGTTGTTAATCACATTTATGATTTCAAGAATTTTCTTCATAATTCTTATGTCTGTCTTACCTTTGTGTGGGCATGTGATATGAAAATTGTAAAATCTTCCATATAAAAATCTGATGTGCATTTTACTTGCATACAATGCAGATAGAAATAAAGACTATTGATAGTTTGAGGTCATTTTCTTATGCAGGCACAACTTTGTTGAGGGTGGTGGCCGAATGTTTTTAAGCCCACTGATATTGCCATCTCCATTCCTAGTGAATCTGCCTCCTACAGCTCTCCCTGTTGTCATCTCCTCACTCTTGCTTTGGCTCTGGTCCCTGTGGAGTCCAGCTGTGTTTGTAGTTGACTCTGCTGCCTTAGTTGAAGTAACAGATAGCCTAATTGACCCAGCTCTAAGCATAGATGTTTTTCTGGTTAGCCAGAGATGGGTAAATGACTGAGTAAAAGACTTAACCATGAGTCTTTGAAAAAGTCATCTCAAACCCACTATTAATTGAAGGAAACTATTCTGATGGCTCATTTCTATATTTCTATCCTGAAGTTATTTCATAATTATTGAAGGTTATTTGCTCTCCTTTTCTCAGAGGAGATTCTATAGGCTGGGATTCTATAATCGCAATCACATAATTTCATTTGATGTACTACTAAAATTAGTAAATTGCTTAAAGAGTAATTTTAAGGGTTTAGATTGTCTTATTTTGTACTTATATACATCCTCACACTAAAAATGTTAATAAAGACAGTATAATGCTTCTTAAAGTGGTAAGAAAGAATCTCTTTAATTGATATTATTTGGAAAATTCAGTAAAAATATTAATATGGTGAATGTGAGAGTTTGAAAGACACTTGTTAACACCAATTTGTTTTTCAAACATTAAAACTAAAATCAAGCATTTCTGGAAACACCTTGCCTTTGAGAAATGATGTTCCTGAGACAAGTGGAGACATGGGAGCTAAAATTAATTTTATGAGACTTTAAGACCAGGATTAATTATTGGATGTTGGAGTCTGGGTATTGAGAAGAAGTAGGCTCAGTATGCCAATGCAAGAGTGAAGTGAAATGAAGTGAAAGTTGCTCATCATGTCCGACTCTTTGTGACCCCATGGACTGCGTAGTCCATGGAATTCTCCAGGACAGAATACTGGAGTGGGTAGCCTTTCCCTTCTCCAGGGAATCTTCCCAACACAGGGATCGAACCCAGGTCTCCTGCGTTGCAGGCAGATTCTCTACCAACTGAGCTATGAGGGAAGTTTCCAGTACAGGAGACTCGGGTTCAATCCCTGGGGTCAGGAGGGTTTCCTGGAGAAAGAAATGGTAACTTACTCTAGTATTCTTGTCTAGGAAATCCCATGCACAGAGGAACCTGGCATGTTACAGTCCATGGGATCGCAAAAGAGTCAGTCATGACTTAGAGACTAAACAGTGACAACAGTAGAGAGAGCACTGAACTAACAATCAAGGCACCTGGGTTCTGATATGATCTCTTTTTATTACCTTAAAACCTATGCTGTAACCTCTCTGCACTGATGTTATATATCAGTGTGTCCAACAGAACTTTCTGCAATGATAGAAATGTTGTATATCTATGCTATCTATTAAGTCAAGCCACTATTGAACACTAGAAATGTGCTTATGCAAGTGAGGAGCTGATTTTTTAATTTTAATTAATTTAAATTTAAATAGCCACCTGTAGTTAGTGGCTATCATGTTAGACAACACAATTTTATATAATGAGTTTGAATTAGATATGCTCTGTGTTTCTTTACATTAGTATTTTTAAAATGTATGTTGGAATTGAATAATAGATTCTATGAACCTATGTTTTCTTTTGTGATGTGGAGCAAAATGAATCAAAATAAATTAAGTACTGAATTCATATTCATTCAAATATTTTCCTCTCTGGGATAATCTCCATGGTTTTTATTCTTCCAGAAGTATGTAAATCACAGAATTTTTAAAAAATATTTCTTACTTTGAGTTAAGAGAATAATAACCAGTCACCTCAAGGGATACCCCTGAAAATACTTATTAGAACTTTATGTCAGTCATTATAATCACTCCCTTATGTATACCCTCAACTTCCTTGCTTTTCTCTCATGCCACTTACTTGCTTAGATTCCCCAAACCACATTTATTTACCTGCCAGCATCTGCCCCTGCATTCTCTGCCAGCTCCTATGTTACTATTGATGAATCATCCAAAGTTAGTTTTCTACCTGAGCAGTAGATCCCATCTCTTTATACCACTCAAAGAGATTACCCCACCAATTCCCTGTTTATCCCCTATGTCATCAGTTCTCTTGCTCCAAGCCACCATCATTTTTCTCCTGGATTACTGAAATAGCCCCCTAACCAGTCTCCTTGCTTCTACTCTTGTTTCCTAGAAACTGTTCTTGACACAGCAGCCAGAGTGTTAGATCATGCTCTCCTTTCCTTAAAATCCTGCAACAGCTCCTCATTTCACAGAGAATAAAAGCCAAATACTTAAAATGATCTACTAAACCCCCACAGTCTGGCTTCCTTTTGTCTCTAAGTCATCTCCCATCTCTTTCTTTCTTGCTCACTCCTCTCCTTGGCCTCCTGCCTCCTTATTCTTCAATCTCTGTAGCACACTTGTGCCTTAAGACTGTCCCACTCACTGGCTGTTCTTTGCCTGGATGTTCCCCCAGTTATTTTATGGCTAATTCTTTTAACTCCCTCAAGTTTTTCTCAAATGACACTCTCTCTCAGCCTGCCTGACCACGCTCTTTATCATTGTCATTTCTTCCTCCCCACACCTCGCAGATACCTTTAGTATGCTCTAAATTTTTGCTTTTCCATCATTTTTATTTCTTTATTTTTTTATTATTATAAATTCTGCATATGAAAAATAAGTTTAACATCATAACTGTCCTTAGAATCTTGCATGTACATAATGCTACATAAATATGGACATCTTGGGGATCTTATTAAATCTATCAAACCTCTCTCAATCCCCAAAAGGAAGAAACAGATCTGTACAGTGTTTTCTTCCAGTAATTCAGATTGGAGATATCAGAAGAAACTCGGAAACAAATTTTATTTATTTATTTTAATTTTTATTGAAATGTAGCTGATTTACAATGTGTTTGTTTCAGGTGTATAACAGTGATTCAGTTTTATACATATACATACAAATATACATATATATGTGTGTGTGTATATATTATTTTAAAAATTATTTTCCATTATAGGCTGTTATTGAGTATAGTTCCCTGTGCTGTACTGTGGGCCCTTCAGTCAAGTCTGAACAACAAAAATCATTTCCTGTATTTCCCTCAGAATATTCACCAGTACACAATTATTTTTTCTAAACCCTTTCTCCCGACTGTAAGAAGGTACTCCTTGAGGAAATAGGTACTTTAGAATGATGAATATCTTTCATGGTTTATCATTTGCCTTATCAGTATATAAGGCAAATAGCTTTTCCCATAGTAAAACAATGAATTAATTTATGCAGTAAAGGATAATTCCCCAGAAAGAACAAATAATACCCACTTGCCTTCTAAGACTTGCTAAGAAATGTTTCCCCAGGTGATTATTGGGTATTGAGGGTATTAAGGGCCACTGTTAAAGCTCTTTACTAACATATGATAGTTATTTACCTGTAAAAGCATTCATTCCTTCATCTGTTGACAGACATATTGTCTTTTATCTTTGAACTTAAGTTCATTGTATCTATTTATATTCCTGGGAAATTATAAAATATCAGTCAATGAACTTTCCTAAATTTTTTGCATTTCAAAATATATTTTTTGTCATATTTTAAATCTGTACCATTTTATCTAAGTGTCCCATTGTAATAAGATCATTTGATAATTTCCACTTGTTCAGTTTACACTAAACATGAAGAACATGTTTATATGTTTACACTATTTTGGAATGGCAGTTAAGTAAAAAATTTAATTTCACCATTAATTTTTTTCCCTTTTAAGCATTTTTGAACACATCAATATGCTCTAAGATCACCAGTAGAAAGGATTTTCTGATTTTTAAAACTCTCTATCACTGACAAAAGTGGGTGGAATAGATCTGAAGAGAAACAGCACTTACATAACCTCAGTATTTTGTCGTTGGCTCTATTAAAAGCTTCCTTTTGCAGTAGTCTTTCTGATTGCTTTGTATCAGAAATAAGCTTGGGTAGGAAGATACGAGCCAGAATCAGAGAGGGAAACATACTTTAAAAATAGCTAATGATAACAGTTAATGTTCATTGAACAGCTGAACTAGACTAGGCTTATACCACCATTAACACCTCCTTACCTCAACCTATCCTAATCCCAGTCTCCTCTCACCCCTTCTTGTTTTAGTTTTTTTTGGATCTCTATCTCAGAGTAGTAGTGAGAGTGTTAGTTGCTTAGTCATGTCCGATTCTTTGCAACCCCACAGACTGTAGCTTGCCAGGCTTCTCTGTCCAAGGGATTCTCCAGGCAAGAATACTGGAGTGGGCAGCTATTCCCTTTTTTAGGGAATCTTCCGGACCCAAGGATTGAACCCAGGTCTCCTGCATTGCAGGCAAGTTCTTTACCCTCTCTGGGTAGGGAAGAGGCCCTGCAGAAGGGAATGGCTACCCACTCCAGTTTTGCCTGGAGAATTCCATGGACAGAGTAGCCTGGTGGGCTGCAGTAGCCCATGGGATCACTCAGAGTCAGACATGATTGAGTGACTAACACTGTTAGCTATATCATCTCTATCTCTCCCTGACATTATAGGATTATTTTGTCTGCACTAACAGAATGCTTTTTCTCGCTCACTTTTGCATCTATAGCATCCCTTAAAAATGAATGGCACATACTAGGCACTCAGTAAATATTCTTTGAAAGAAAGAATAAGTATCCCTCACCTCATTTCATTCTCTCAATGGAAAGTGAAAGTGAAGTCTCTCAGTCATGTCCGACTCTTTGCCCCCTCCTTGGATTGTAGCCTACCAGGCTCCTCCATCCATGGGATTTTCCAGGCAAGAGTACTGGAATGGGTTGCCATTTCCTCTCCAGGGGGTCTTCCCTAACCAGGGATCGAATCCTTGTCTCCTGCATTGGAGGCAGACACTTTGCCGTCAGAGTTATCACCAGTAAAAGGAGGCGAGAACTGAGGTGGCTAAATAACTTTCTAGAGGTTGTATAGCAAATAAGTACAGAGCCTGGATTCTTAACTGCTCTGTATATTGCCTCAAGGGAAAAAAATTGTTTTTATTGTTTACAACTAGCACCTGAAATTAAAAACAAAAATACTTCCCACAGGAGAAGAGGAAGATTCCTGCTGTACCAAATGGAACAGCAGCTCATGGGGAAGCTGAGCCCCATGGAGGACATAGTGGACCTGAACTCCAGCGAACCGGAAGGTTAGTGAAAAGCCCTTGTATGGGACTTCAAAGACCAAATGGTATATCACTTTTGTGTTGGGAATTACTGTTTTGAGGACTAATTTTTTTTATACTTTGAATACCTACTCTTTGGGGGTAAATATACTAATAAATTTGATATCTCATCATTAATGATTGTCATTATTATTAAACCAGAACAGTGAATACACCATTCCATTTTATATACGTAGTCTTTCACATTTCTGTGCATAAAACACATTCACAGATTCTCAGAATGAATGAGAAAACTGTCAGTGGCCCCTTCCAAAAGAGCCTGTTGAAAACTTCAAGTTCAAAATGGAAATGAAAATAAATACCAAGAATTCAGTCTTATAGACCCTGTCTCGTTACATGCAAGTAGGATGTATATAATAATATTTTTTATTTTTAGGATAGTAATCTGAAAGAGCTATATGATTTATTTTTCTAATCACACATCTTTGAAGAGATGAAAGCTTCAATTTATTTCTTAAAATGATTCTTTATGGTTTTTTTGACAGCTTGTCTCTCTCCAAGAAATGTGTGAGCAGAAAATCAGAAACCTTTGGGTGGGTCTCTCTTCAGGGAATATGTGCACACAGCCTCCATTATAATTGAAGGCAACTGCAAAAACTTGCAGGCTTGGTGCTCCCCTCTCCTCAAGGCCATCTCTGGTACTGCTCTCACTGTGTCCTCTAAACTGACTTTCCAGTTCCTGGCAACTCTGTGCATTTTAATTCTCCTCTGTTCTTTCCCTTTTTCTATGTTTTGTCTCTAGAGGAAATGTCTTCCTCAGTCTGGTACCTAATTTGAGGTGATTCAGACAATTTTTTCCCTTTGTCTTTACTGGAAACATTGTAACTCCTTCTGTTTACTTCCAAATTTTCAAATGCTGTCTTTTTATTTTTGGTGTTTTTTTTTTTTTCCCTCTCAGGTGTAACGTGCCACATAGCTTAGATTTTTTTTTTCAAAATTCACTTTTCCTTACTGCTTCCTAAATCCTCCCAGGTCACCAATATCCGGTATCTTCGCTCCTCCAGAGTTCTTCCACAGATTCTGTTGCTGACAGGACTTGAAGTATCCATTACTCATCTGCTCTCCTGGAGTTGCTGGTGCACACCTGGGCTGCTCTTGTACTGTTCTCTGCAGTGACCTCCCACTTCCGGATTTAGATTTTTGCTGCTAAAAGCATGTTTATTACACTGTAATATAATAGCTATTTAGACTAACGTATGGCCTAATAAGTAGTTAATTAGAAAACAGTAGTCTAATAGAAAGTGCTATCAAGCCTATAAATATTAACTACATAGTGATCATTCATAACCACCTCACATTCTTTTGGGGATTAGGTGGGATGTAAAAAATAAGTACATGAATAAATAGACTAGTAGATTAAATCTGTTTGGAATTATGACTTTAAGAGGTTAACACATCATTCAGAAATGATCCCCCAAATAAAAATTATCCATGTGTTTTACTAAACACAAGTAGGAGAACCTAAACGAGGGTGATCTTTGTGTATGTGTGTGGATTTTCATAGGTTCTTGCAAACTTCTTTGAATTTTAAATGTCCTTTTTTTTTTTTTCAATTGAAATCTCATCCTTTTCAACCTCTCCTGCTCCACATCCCTCTGGGTGGACGTGGAAAACGTAATGATTTGATCACTCAAGTAATAATAAGATAGTTATTAATATGTTACTATTGTGTCTATAGCAGGGCAATTAAAAATAATAGAATTTTCAGTTATTCTGAAGAGGTACATTTTTCAAGGCAGATAGGAATTTACTTCTCAAGAGAACAATCATTTTTGAAGTGATTCTTAGATTGCCACATTATATTCCTATTTAGAAAATAAAGAACAAACCTTTAATATTTTTCCATAACCCTGGTGTATTTAGCATACTTGCAGTATGTTGAACATAACAGTTTTTTTTTAACCTCCATGTAGGAACTTAATCATAGCCTTATTCATTTTAATATGACATCTCTATTCCAAAGAGCACAAAGAGCTTTTAGTAGTCAAACGTTAAATCTGCATATTGTTAGTAAATGTTCAAAGAATGAGAATACCTGTTTAATGCTCTCATTACTAATAGATTAAAAAATTTCATCCTCAGATTTTAGACATTTCACAATTTAATGCTTCTCCCACTCCCCTCCTCCTACCAAAACATCATCCTTTACATGTTTCTAATGTGTTTTTTTTATATTTTTAGAATACATGCATTTACCCCAAGTAAGGTCATTATTATCTTGTTAATTATAGATGTTTGAATATGTTTAGCAACAGTGGATCAAAAGTACATTTATCTAGGTTGCTTATTATAAGGCCCTTGTGTTAGTTTTCTAAAAATGAAAACAATAATAGAACTTACCTCTCTCTACTAAGTATTATTGTTGTCCATAAGGCCATTTAAGTGCCTGTATGAAATATTATTTGGCAAGCGATTTTTTTTGACAAAGAGAGTGGATAGCTGGAGCCGTGGTTATATACCCACCTTTTCTCTCTAGGTTGATGTTCACTATTAGGCTATATAAAAATCAGTTTACCTTCCCTCCTTCACTTTCTGCTACACAATGGAAAGTAAACAGTTCCAATATTGCCAATGACTGAGGATAAGAGGCCTGGTTTTAGGACTAGGTTTTTGTAAAATGGAACAGAGATTAGAGTAATCCTTAAATCTCACTGTTTGAATTTTGATTGTTGAACAGCTGAGAACCTAGTTTGAGAGAACCTAGGGTTTTTGAGGTTGTTGACATGATTTTTCGCTAGGAACTGAAGTGCCTTAGTGGTACAAAGCTATTCCTGTAGATCAAGATGTAAAACCTAGCAGGTTAATACGGGTCTCATCTCTGCTGATGGAAAACCTATACTGTGACCTGGCAACAAAGCAAATGAGTATTTTGACTTATGTGTTTTTTATCTTTGTATGTCACTATTGTGTTTTCCCCCCCTGTCTTAGGATTTTTGGGGGACTTATTTTAGATATCAAAAGAAAAGCTCCATACTTCTGGAGTGACTTCACAGATGCTTTCAGCCTGCAGTGTTTAGCATCTTTTCTGTTTCTCTACTGCGCATGTATGTCTCCCGTCATCACATTTGGAGGACTGTTGGGAGAAGCAACTGAGGGTCGAATAGTATGTATTATTCTTTTCTCTGAACTTGAATTTGAATCAGCATTTAAGATTCGTAGTTAGATGAGTGTGCGTTTCATTTTGAATTCCTTTATGAGGAGAGATTTGATGTATGGTCTAGCAGTAAACTTCATATGAATTTCTTGACTAGTGGAACTGGTAATCTCAGAACAGATAATTCTTACGTTGCACAAGGTTCTGATCTCATCCCTGGCCCCCAGTCTTAGGCTAGCTTTAGATTGGTTCTCACCTCTTAAGAGGTCCATTTCCCACTTATATAGGCCATGCTTCTGCCAGACATTTGTTGTGAATACATGTAAACTTTTAGTAAGTGAAAGAAAGGCAAGATAAAGAAGAGGGAGATAATGTATCCTTGTCTATTACCATTATAATTTGACAGCCTGCCCCTTTTTTAATTCTCCCACCCCACCTCCTGCCCAAGGTTGCTGGTAGGTGCTTCATAGAATAGACCCCATGTATTTTATATATTTTTTCCCCAGTTATAATGGTGGCCTGTACAGCTTAGATAATAGAATCATTTATATCTCCACACAGAGTGCAATCGAGTCTCTCTTTGGAGCATCCATGACTGGAATAGCCTATTCTCTCTTTGGTGGACAGCCTCTTACCATTCTAGGCAGTACAGGACCAGTTTTGGTGTTTGAAAAGATTTTGTTTAAATTTTGCAAGTAAGTATTAGATACTTTTCGCCCTTAGTCTCCGTCTATCCCTCTACTGTGTTTATGCTTCTCTCAACATCACATTTGGAAATCTGCTGGCAGAGGTGGAAGTTGCTGATTTGATTCAGTTTGCCATTTTTGTCTCTCCATGGAAATAAAGAAACAGTAAAATATTTATTATTTTTTATGTAATATTTATAAAAAATTATCTTCAGTTCTAAGCACTGAGAAACCTCTTTGAGTTTTGTACCCTTAGGTGTTCCCTGTAGACAAAGTTTTGAGTTTAGACACTCATGGGATGTGAAGCTTATTTACTTTCGCTTCCTGAATTAAACTTATTTCCATCTACTAAAAGTGGTGACAAGCTTGAAGTTCAATGACCTTCTTTCCCCTGTTCTTTCCCTCCTCCTAGAGAATATGGGCTGTCATACCTATCTTTAAGAGCTAGCATTGGACTTTGGACTGCAACCCTGTGTATCATACTTGTGGCCACTGATGCAAGCTCCCTCGTCTGCTATATCACCCGGTTTACTGAAGAAGCTTTTGCTTCTCTTATTTGCATCATTTTCATTTATGAGGCCCTAGAGAAGTTGTTTGAACTCAGCGAAGCGTATCCAATCAACATGCATAATGATTTGGAACTGCTGACACAGTACTCGTAAGTACCATTTCCCCTGTTGGCTGTGGGGCTTTTCTTTATACAAATATTACTATTGTTACAAGAAACATGAGACTTAGTCAGCAGACCGACTTCCTTGAATTGATTCGTGACCTAAATCTTGGTCTCTCACTGCTGTACAGGATTTCATCTGATCCGCTACTCATCTGATACATGAGTTTTCTTTATAACATCTATGCCAAGAATATCTTTTTGAAGTTCTATTTGTCAAGCATTCTCTGTTAAGCAGATAATGAACCATGATCAATTTTGCTATACAGAGATTGCTTATTATAAAATATTTTTGATTTTGGTCTTTCTTAGGACCTTTTCCATTTAATATAATCTGAAGAATCATAGTAGTAAAAAGCTAAGATTCCAGATTTAAAGCAGTGAGGTAGAAGATACTCATTGGGTCTAAATTGCATTAGCTTGGTGTTTGAAAATATGATAAACTCTTTAATAAAATAGCACTGAATTGAAATGTAATTTTGCTCTTGGAACCTATGACATTTATGGTGAAAGTACCCTAATATGTTTGCTGAGGGTGATGTTACAGTTTAGGATTAATAATGGAATTTCTCTAAGGCCATATTAACAGAATATATGTGAACATTATATTACTCTTCTTTGATTTAATTTTAGGATTTTTTTGTTGTTATTATATATACATTTTAAACAGCAAATATTTAAAGCAATACGTTCTTTACCAGGTAGTTATAATCTCTATATCAGCTACCGATACTTTTCTTATAAACTGCTCAGATATGCCCTCAAAATCTTCCTTTGAAGATTTTTCATCTTTGTTTACTATTAGAAGTTGATATTGTTAATATTAGGCCAAAATAGTGCAATGTTATAATCTTGTTAAGAATGATGTAATGATACAGAGTTGAAAACAAGATGAATTAGTATTTTGATGTTTTCTTGGTCATTGCAGATATCTTTAACAGTGCATCTCTGTTTTAGGATCAAAAAAAAATATCAGTGGAATATAAAATAACTTCCCCAATAAAAGTAAATGGTGAGGATGTTGTGAATAGGATTCAAAAATAGATGAAAGAGGTGTCAGGGACATTCAGAAATCAGGCAGATGGGGAGAGCAGTTTGATCACAATGAGAGATAACATTGATGCATTCCTTTTCATTTATGTTTAGTTGAAAAGAGAGCGGTGTCACCTAATTTGGGTATCTTTGCTGAATATAAAATGATCTCTGCTTGGGACTTCAAACCTACTACATGCCCTAAGCTAGGTAAATCATGAATAATAGTCTGTTCTCAGTGAACTTCCAGTTTAGTAGGAAATATGAACCAACAGACAACCAAGTAAGTATTGTGTTAAAGAATTTGTTCAGAATGCTATGGTACCATGTCAGAACACCTAACCCAGATCTCAGATTCAGAGACAACTTCCTGGAGGAAGTGACAGAAAACCAAAAAATCAGTAGGAATTAGAAAGGTACTGCGGAGTAGAGCTGGAGAGTAGTTTAGATGGAGGGAAGGACACAAGCTTGGATTTAGAAATTTCCTAATGCTTTGAAATATTTGTCCAAAGTTATATAGATAGTGGTAAAAAAAGAAATTAGATTCAGGCTTTATGATTCTGATGTAGTTTTCTGTAAATTAGCAAAGCTCTCCAAAATAAACAATATGGAACAAATAAACAGATAAAATCAGAGCTATTCTGTTTGAAGTAGTGGGAAGGCACCAGTTGTCCACACTTTCATTCCTTCCCTGGGTTCTCAGTGGCAGCTTGTAAGGTATTTTAGATCAAGGAACACAATTTAAAATCCCCTGGTCTAGAAAGGAAGAAAAACAGACAAGCAAGGACTAAACTGTGAATAATGGTCACAGCTTGAGGGAAGAAGAATGAAAAAATGCAACCAATAGATAAAAAACAAGAAAGAGTCATCCGAAAGGCAGAAAAGCATGAATAATTTCAGACTATAGAAGGCAAGGGTCAAGACTGTATCAAGAAATTTTAGAGAAGACAGTGGTATAGAGATCAAACAGAATAAGGAAAAGAGATCATTGTTAGTTTTAAGGAAAGGTTTGGGTGAGGAGGGGAGCAGGACTAGAAGCCTGTTGGCAAAAAATTCAGAAGGGAGGAGGTGGTAAAGAAATGGAAAAAGCATTGCATAGGCCACTTCGGTGTCAAAAAATGAAAAAAGTGCCTCTGGAGAAGGCAATGAGATCATGAGAATGGAAACTTGTGATAGAAAAAGAGCTACATGTGTTTGAAAATGAGAACAGAGAGATGAAGGAAAGAGAGAGGTTAAAGATCATGCAGAGAGCGTAGATAAACACGGATTGCAGTCTCCCAGCAGTCAAAACGTGATGAGATCAAGTCGAATTGTGGGTTAAAGCAAATGATCAGAGGATATTTTGAGCATAAAAATAGCTGTATTTGTCCATGATTCCTTC
The DNA here is from genome assembly GCA_006410935.1 of Redunca redunca. NCBI lineage: Eukaryota > Metazoa > Chordata > Mammalia > Artiodactyla > Bovidae > Redunca > Redunca redunca. Next base: position 1,245,382 of record SJYQ01000626.1, read on the forward strand.
CTATCATGGCAATCAAGAGAAGAGTGGCACAGGTCCTCTCCTTTTCCATCTCCATGTTTTAAAGAAAGATCCCCACAAGTTTAAGTTAGATTGAGCAAGAATGGTGTGCTAATCAGTGTGTTCCGTTGCCCAGCTGTCCTCCCCAACCCAAGTTAGGAGGTAGAAGCGATGGAAAGACTGGTTCATCCTGATAGTGAGGTTTTAGTGGTGCCTGACCCTGAACCGGGTGAAAGAAAAACATGTAGAATAAAAGTCTCCCTGAGAAACGGGGTGCTGACCACATACCCTTACTGCGTTGTCTTCAGCTTTCATACCATGATTCCCTAATTTCTGGAGCCACTCACACTGTATACATGAAGCTGCTTAGGTACTGCCATTCCTTACTCTTTGGAGCAGTAAAACAAATCTCTTTTGCTATGCATATAATGCTTGTATTTATCATTGTACTTTTAGTCATGTGCATTACATGAAAGTTATTGCTGACTACACTGGCTACTCTAATGTATTATATAACCTCACACTTCTGCACAAAACATTTGCTATTTCATGAACTCCACATGACCCTTTTGGCTCCAAAATCACTGCAGATGGTGGCTGTCTTGTTCTTGTCACTGTGACCTTTTCATACTAATCAGCCTTTAAGCATCGTTATCTTTCCTTTTCTCTTTTGCTTTTCACTTCTCTTCTTTTCACAGCTATTTGTAAAGCCTCCTCAGACAGCCATTTTGCTTTTTTGCATTTCTTTTCCTTGGGGATGGTCTTGATCACTGTCTCCTGTGCAATGTCACAAACCTCCGTCCATAGTTCATCAGGCACTCTGTCTATCAGATCTAGTCCCTTAAAGTTATTTCTCACTTCTACTATATAGTCATAAGGGATTTCATTTAGGTCATACCTGAAAGGTCTAGTGGTTTTCCCTACTTTCTTCAGTGTAAGTCTGAATTTGACAATAAGGAGTTCATGATCTGAGCCACAGTCAACTCCTGGTCTTGTTTTTGCTGACTGTATAGAGCTTCTCCATCTTTGGCTGCAAAGAATATAATCAGTCTGATTTTGGTGTTGATCATCTGGTGATGTCCATATGTAGAGTCTTCTCTTGTGTAGCAAGAATAGCAAGGAGAGATAAGAAAGCCTTCCTCAGTGATCAGTACAAAGAAATAGAGAAAAAAATAGAATGGGAAAGACTAGAGATCTCTTCAAGAAAATTAGAGATACCAAGGGAATATTTCATGCGAAGATGGACTCAATAAAGGACAGAAATGGTATGGACCTAACAGAAGAAGAAGATATTAAGAAGAGGTGGCAAGAATACACAGAAGAACTGTACAAAAAAGATCTTCATGACCCAGATAACCACGATAGGGTGATCACTCACCTAGAGCCAGACATCCTGGAATGTGAGTCAAGTGGGCCTTAGGAAGCATCACACGAACAAAGCTAGTGGAGGTGATGGAATTCCAGTTGAGCTATTTCAAACCCTGAAAATTGATGCTGTGAAAGTGCTGCATTCAATATGCCAGCAAATATGGAAAACTCAGCAGTGGCCACAGCACTGGAAAAGGTCAGTTTTCATTCCAATCCCCAGAAAAGCAATGCCAAAGAATGCTCAAACTACTGCACAATTGCACTCATCTCATATGCTAGCAAAGTGATGCTCAAAATTCTCCAAGCCAGGCTTCAGTAATACGTGAACCATAAACTTCCAGATGTTCAAGCTGGTTTTAGAAAAGGCAGAGGAACCAGAGATCAAATTGCCAACATCTGTTAGATCACTGAAAAAGTAAGAGAGTTCCAGAAAAACATCTATTTCTGCTTTATTTACTATGCTAAAGCCTTTGACTGTGAATCACCACAACTGTGGAAAATTCTTCAAAAGCTGGGAATACCAGACCACCTGACCTGCCTCTTGAGAAATCTATATGCAGGTCAGGAAGCAACAGTTAGAACTAGACATGGAACAACAGACTGGTTCCAAATAGGAAAAGCAGTACATCAAGGCTGTATATTGTCACACTGATTATTTAACTTATTTGTAGAGTACATCATGAGAAACGCTGGACTGGATGAAGCACAAGCTAGAATCAAGATTTCCAGGAGAAATATCAATAACCTCAGATATGCAGATGGAACCACCCTAATGGCAGAAAGTGAAGAAGAACTAAAGAGCCTTGATGAAAGTGAAGGAGAAAAGTGAAAAAGTAGGCTTAAAACTCTGCATTGAGAAAACTAAGATCATGGCATCTGGTCCCATCACTTCATGGCAAATAGATGGGGAAACAGTGGAAACAGTGTCAGACTTTATTTGGGGGGGCTCCAAAATCACTGCAGATGGTGACTGCAGCCATGAAATTAAAAGACACTTGCTCCTTGGAAGAAAAGTTATGACCAACCTAAACAGCGTATTAAAAAGCAGAGACATTACTTTGCCAACAAAGGTCCAGGTAGTCAAAGCTATGATTTTTCCAGTAGTCATGTATGGATGTGAGTTGGACTGTGAGGAAGGCTGAGCACCGAAGAATTGATGCTTTTGAACTGTGGTGTTGGAGAAGACTCCTGAGAGTCCCTTGGACTGCAAGGATCTCCAACCAGTCCATCCTAAAGGAAATCAGTCCTGAATATTCATTGGAAGGACTGATGCTAAAGCTGAAACCACAATCCTTTGGGCACCTGAGGTGAAGAACTGACTCATTTGAAAAGAGTCTGATCCTGGGAAAGATTGAAAGTGGGAGGAGAAGGGGACAACAGTTATGAGGTGGTTGGACGGCATCACCTACTCAACAGACATGACTTTGAGCAAGCTCCGGGAGTTGGGGATGGACAGGGAGGCCTCGCGTGCTGCAGTCCATGGAGTCACAAAGAGTCAGACATGACTGAGTGATTGAAGTGTGTAAGCATCATTATACTCATGCTCACCTAAGGTTTTGTACTGATGTTACTGGCCTCATGCGTTCACAGTTTTTATGAGAAAAATTATTAGAAAGTATCATAGCTAGGATGCAGAATATCTGATATTGCAATCTTTGTAAGCTTGATATGCTTGTGCTGCCACATATTTTGTTTAAGTGTGAGATATTGAAAAAGAGGTTTTATATTTAGCACCTACATTTCAGATATTCTTTACACTTGGGCTTCCTATATTCAGATATCTCTAAATTCATAGTTACACCAATCAAATAACAAAATGTCTTTAATTTTTTAAAAAGAGTTTCTTAGCTCCTCTGTCATCCTAACCTTACAATGTGTTAATATATAACCCTATCTTTGAAGCAATAAGCTTTCCTCTTTTGCCAAGAACAACTGTCAAAATAATTTGGTTTCAAGAATATACCAATTACCC
>SJYQ01000626.1:1254007-1292226 GCA_006410935.1 Redunca redunca
ATATATATATGTATGTATATACTTTTCTTTGGGTAGTAAAGGATAGTAGGGGTTGTGTTTGTGTTTGGTGAAGAATATGTTTTAAGCCAAACAGTCCAACACCAATGATGGCATTTTAAAAAAATGTAGGAAAAGCGCCAGTATTGCCCATTCTTTTGCCTTTGGATTATTGAACTTTCTAATCTACGAGCTGGCAGTAGCACAATTGTAATAACCACCACAACAATGATGATATCTAACACCTGATTAGTATTTCTAATGCTTTTACCTATATTAACTCATTTTACCCTCATAATAACCCTATGAAGTAGATTGATATCACTATTCCAACTTTAAGAAAACTAAAACAGAGAGAGGTTAAGTAATTTGTCTAAGGTCACGCAGCTAAGTGCTTGGATTTGAATGATATGGGAACTCTGGCTGAAGAATCCAAAGTCCAGTGTTGTCATAGACACCAGCCTATCTTATGTACCTAAAGAATTTTTTTTTGCATTAATATTTCCATCTTAAGGACAGAGGCACTAAATTTTATTTTAGTACTTAATAATATGTACTTAACAGGTCTTATTCTAAACTCATATTCTGTCTCCTCACATTGCTTTCTCTAGTTCTTTTTTCTTTCCTTTTTTGTGAGTGTGTATAAAAAATTATTTGGACTAAGTTCATCAATATAGGTGAAAAAAAAGAAAGTGGGATTTTTTTCCCCTCATTTTATCTTATTTATTTAGAATATCTGCTACTGACATTTAAAAAACATAAAATCTAAGCCAAAGCTCTCTTTGAGCCCTCAAGGGTTGGTACAGAGATCTTTATCAAATTTCCTGTATAAATGTGAAGCCTCTGAGAAGTATCTGCAGAGATTTCAAATATTAGAGGTGTGGACTCAGGAAAGATCAATGATGATTTACTTGGTATTTGTGATGTATAAATCTTTCAGGTTAAAAACCATACCTTTTCTCCTTGGATTTGATTTCTGGAAGAGGAATGTTATTAACCAGAGAAAGTCCTGACAAGGAGGCATAGGTGACTAACGTTCACTTATAGAGCTGACTCCCTCCCAAAAATATCTCCTCTATGAGCTTGATATTTTTATCCCAAATTTCTTAATACTTTTGTTACCAAGTCCAAGTTCACTCTGCTCACTGTGCAATAGGCCAGTGAATCCGAGAGAAGAGGTATTGAGGCAAAGAAGAGACTTTAATTGGGGGGCCGGCAGACCGAGAAGATGGCAGGTTAGCACCTCAGAATAACCATCTTATTGGGACCTGGATGCCAGGTTCTTTTATAGATTAGAGGGAAAGAAGCGATGAGGAACTAAAGTCAAAAGGCAGAACAGAGAGGGAGGTGCAGTGGGGAAGGAAAGTGAAAGGGTCTTCAGTCTTGCAAGTGAAAGTAAAAGTCACTCAGTTGTGTCCGACTCTTTGCAATCCATGGAATTCTCCAGGCCAGAACACTGGAGTGGGTAGCCTTTTCCTTCTCCAGGGGATCTTCCCAACCCAGGATTGAACCCAGGTTTCCTGCATTACAGGCGGATTCTTTACCAGTTGAGCCACAAGGAAAGCCCAGAAAAGGTATGTTAATCTCTTCTATTCTGAACAAAGGCACTTTAGTTTACAGTCAACCAGAGAGACAGGGTCCTCCAGGCAAAGCCTTGGAGTATGATTATAATAATAAAAGCAAGTCAAAGACACAGTTTTCAACAAGAAGTCACAATTGACTTTCCCCCTGCAACACTTTCAGAAAGTCACTGTTGTAATGTAAATACCCTCCCAGGAATAGAGTAATGGCATTAAGCCATTGTCCTCACTAACACAGCACATTGAAAAACAAGAGACCCTGGCCCAAAGAGAATGGTGCACACAGCAAGCAAAGTGAATGGAGAAGTGATACCAGCCTGGTGGCCAGATTTACATGAGGCTGTGAGGAAATAGGAATCTGGTAGCTGGACAAGGGAGGTAATAGTGGTGTAGTTGTTATGATATGAAGGCTGGGCTGCATGGTGTTTTGGGGGGAATAACTTAAAAAAGCTGCTGCAGTTCAGTCACTCAGTCGTGTCCAACTCTTCTCGACTCTATGGCTATAGCCCACCAGGCTCCTCTGTCCATGGAATTCTCCAGGCAAGAATACAGGAGTCGGTTGCTATAACCTTCTCCAAGGGATCTTCCTGACCCAGGGAGCCAACCTGGGTTTCCTACATGCAGGCGAATTCTTTATAGTCTGAGCTTCCAGGGAAGCCTATATATACATATACCTATGCAGATATTTAAAATAATTATTTTGATCTCTGTAGCAGTTTAAATACTTTCTGTGAGCCAAAGAATTGATGCTTTTGAACTGTGGTGTTGGAGAAGACTCTTGAGAGTCCCTTGGACTGCAGGGAGATCCAACCAGTCTATCCTAAAGGAGATCAGTCCTGGGTGTTCATTGGAAGGACTGATGCTAAAGCTGAAACTCCAGTACTTTGGCCACCTAATGCGAAGAGTTGACTCATTGGAAAAGACCCTGATGCTGGGAAAGACTGAGGGCAGGAGAAAGGGACGACAGAGTATGAGATGGTTGGATGGCATCACTGACTCAATGGACATGGGTTTGGGTGGACTCCGGGAGTTGGTGATGGACAGGGAGGCCTGGCGTGCTGCTGATGGGGTCACAAAGAGTTAGACACGACTGAGTGACTGAACTGAACTGAACTGGTTCTAATAAGATGTCTTTAGGGAGCATACACCAGTTTCAAAACCAGGCACATGTTCACATGGCTCTGAGTTCGAGATTCCTGACCAAAGGATTGGACACCATCTGCCAGGAGGACCTTGAAGTTTTTTAGTTGGCAGGTCAAGTGAAAGCCACTTGCTTGCTGCTTCCTCACTCGTGCAAACTTAGTTAGCTGGGATTCCCTGTTGGGAAGTGAAGGTAGGTAGAATTTTGTCCTTCCCCTCACTGCCTTCAGTATACTTTATTCTCAAAACCATCCCCAGAGATTTAAAAGCATCAGGAATATAAAAAATATCTCTTCTTCACAAGGTTGGAGGCCCCAGAACTGACCTTGAAGAGATTTATTTTTACCTTTATTCAAAAAATGAGAATTTAGGCAGAAAAATATAGTAGATACTTGTTGTTAACATTTTTGGGGGCAATATTTGTTACATTAAAAGAGTGTAAGAATAATGTGGTTGATACATATTTGTTTTCTAATTATAATTTGGAACATAGTTATAAATACTATGGTTTATGGATTAAATATGTACCCTGTTATCTCCTAATCTACTCTGGAATAATAAAATATATATCACTGGGGACAATATCCATAGTTCTAAATATTCCTAGCCATTTGTTTCTGTTACAGAATAAAGTTTAAACTGGAAATAAGACAATGTTAAGTAAAAAAGCTTCCTTTGCCCACCTCACCTTACATGGGCTTCATTTTGGGGGGGTATATACCATAATGATTAAATGATATATATTATATTGTGAAATGATCATCACAGTAAATTTAATAATAACATCCATCACCACACATAGTGAATATTTTTTTGTGAAAGAAATTTTAAGATCTGTCCCCTTAGGAACTTTCAAATATGCAATACAGCATTGTTAACAATATCCCCATGCTGTATATTACATTCCCAGAATTCATCTTCTAACTAGAAGTTTGTACCTTTTGATCACCTTCACCATTTCACCTTTATTTGTGATGAATATTTGACTAGTTATAGAGTTCTGGGTTGCCAAGGGTTTTCTTTTAACCCATTAATTACCTTATTCCATTGATTTCAAGTTTGCTGCTACTGCTGCTGCTAAATCGCTTCAGTCGTGGCCAACTCTGTGTAACCACATGGACGGCAGCCCACTAGGCTCCCCCGTCCCTGAGATTTCAAGTTTAGGTCAGTTCTATTTTTAATTTTTTGAGGAATCTCTATATTGTTTTCCATAGTGACTGTACCAATTTACATTCTTGTCAACAGAGCATGAGGATTCCCTTTCTCTTCATTCTCGCTGATGCTTGTTATTTGTTGTGATTTTGAGAAAAGTCATCCTGACAGATGTGAGGTGATATCTCACTTGGTTTTTATTTACTTTCCTCTGATGATTGGTGATATTGAGCATCTTTTCATGTGCCTATTGGTCATCGCTATATCTTCTTTGGAAAAATGTCTCTTTATAAAGAGTATACTCTTTGCCCATTTTTCAGTTGGGTTGTTTGTTTATTTGATGTTGAGTTGTATGAGTTCTTTGTATATTTTGGATATTAACCCCTTATTGGATATATCATTTGTAAATACATATTTCCATTCGGTAAGTGGACTTTTCATTTAGCTGACAGTTCCTTTGCTGTGCACAATTGTTGTTTTTTTTTTTAGTTTGATATAGTCCCATTTGTTTATTTGATGACCATTATCTAAGAGGATGCCACCTGCATTTTCTTCTAGAATGTTTATTCTTTACAGTTTTACATGTCTTTAATCCATTTTGAGTTTACTTTTTTCCATAGTGTTAGAAAATAGTCCAGTTTGATTCTTTTGTATGTAGCTGTTTAGTTTTCTCAGCACCAATACTGAAGAGGCTACCTGTCCTATTGTATATTCTTGCCTTTTTCATCATAGATTAATGCCCATATGAGTTCATTTTTTGGCTCTCTACTTTATTCTATTGATCTATATTTCTGTTTTTGATACCATTTTGATTACTGTACCATTGTAGTATAGTTTGAAATCAGGAGATGTGAACCTCCAATTTTGTTCTTTCTTAAAACTGTTTTGGCTGTTCAGGGTCTTTTTGTTTCCATACAAATTTTAGAATTATTTTTTCTAGTTCTGTGAAAAATGGCATTGGTATTTTGATAGAGATTGCATTAAATCTGTAGATTACCTTAGGTAGTTTAATCATTTTAACAATATTAATTCATCCAGTCCCTGAACATGGTCTGTATTTTCATCTTTTTTGTATTGAGCTTGGTTTCTTTATTTAGTGTCTTAATAATTTTTTTCTGAGTGCAGGTCTTTTACCTCCTTAGTTAGATTTATTCCCAGGTATTTTCTTTTTCTTTTTTTTTTGATGCAATTGTAAATGGGATTATTTTAAAAAATTTCTCTTTCTGATGGTTTTCATTGTTAGTATACAGAAATGTAACAGATTTCCATATATTAATTTTATATCCTGCAATTTGATCAATTCATTGATTAGTTCTAGTTTGTGTATGTGTGTGTTTGTCTGGTGTCTGTAGAATTTTCTATGTATGATATCATGGCCTCTGCAAATACTGACAGTTTAATTACTACCTCTCCAGTTTGCATTCCTTTTATTTCATTTTCTGTCTGGTTGTGGTGGCTAAGACTTCGATACTACCTTGAATGTAAGTGGCAAGAGTGGGCATTCTTGTCTTATTCCTGATCTTAGAAGAAATGCTTTCAATTTTTTTGCCATTAAGTATGACATTAGCTGTGGGCTTGTCACATGGTCTTATTTTATTTTATGTGTTGCCTATGGGTTCCATTTTTAAAAGAGTACAGACCAGAAATCCTATGCCCTACTAGAGCCTTTCCATGGTACCAGACTGCTGGTGAGCTTTAGTTTCTTATTTTTAAGTGGGGACAAAAGTACCTGTCCTAGCAGTCATAAGAATGACTTATAAATTTAATTCAATTATACCAAAGTACTTTATAACTCATGATATAAACTTATAAAATGATAGCTACTTTGCACTAAGCATCTGCTAAATTCTTAGGAATAGTACTGGAAGTTTTACTTGTATTATGGTACTTCTTTTAAGGCTCAACATGATCCTGAACAATTGTTAAAATACATTTGATATATAGTAGTTTGGCACCCCACTCCAGTACTCTTGCCTGGAAAATCCCATGGATGGAGGAGCCTGGTAGGCTGCAGTCCATGAAGTCGCTAAGAGTCGGACACGACTGAGCGACTTCACTTTAACTTTTCACTTTCATGCATTGGAGGAGGAAATGGCAACCCACTCCAGTATTCTTGCCTGGAGAATCCCAGGGATGGGGGAGCCTGGTGGGCTGCCGTCTGTGGGGTCGCATGGAGTTGGACACGACTGAAGTGACTTAGCAGCAGCAGCAGCAGTTAATAAAAGCTCAAAGAGGTTGTGTAATTTTCAGAGGTCAAATAGACCTAAAGGGGAGAGTCAAGATTTAGTTCAATATTACTTCCAAATAGAGATGTTACTTTTCTTTGTACTCAGAACTAAGGCAACAGGATTATTTAATATTTTATGGTAGGTGATACCATTAAGAAGGCGGCAAAAGTCACTGAATAATCTGCTCCTTCAGCAAAGCTCGCAAAGAAAACACCCAGATAAAGTCGTGCTTATATTTTCGAGCAGATCACCTGAAAACCCCTGGGCTTCACATGTTTTTAAAATAGTTTTCATGTATTTGACTACACAGTAAGAAGGGAAAAGGTACAAAAGGAATATGGCATGCCATCCCTGCCAGATTCAAGCTTATAGTTTTTATTAGTTTTATTTTGCTCATTTTATCAAATCACAAGTGATGAAACAGGAGAAACATAAGGACTTCATTGCTTTTGGCTAACAGATGGGAAACAACAGAAAATTCTTTCCATAAATGCAGAAAAATAATTTTCTTCATAATAGCTAATATGCCTTTCTTTAGGCATTAAGATACGTTTCTGTTTATAATCTTAAGACAGCTATATTTTTACTCTTTATAAAAATGAAGCCTCCCAGGAAAAACAGGGTATTTCAGTGCCCTAATCTTTATTTTTTTAAACTAATTTTTATTGGTGTATGGTTGATTTACAATGTTGTGTTAATTTCTGCTGTANCCCTAATCTTTATTTTTTTAAATTAATTTTTATTGGTGTATGGTTGATTTACAATGTTGTGTTAATTTCTGCTGTATAGCAAAGTGAATCAGTTATACAAATGCATATGTCCATTCTTTTCTAGATTCTTTTCCAATGTAGATCATTACAGAGTATTGAGTTGAGTTCCCAGGGCTACACCGTAATCCTTACTAAGTTATCTATTTTATGTATAGTAGTGGGTATGTCAACCCTAATCTCCTAATTTATCCCTCTTCTCTTCCCCTTTGGTAACCATAAGTTTCTTTTCTACATCTGTGACTCTATTTCTGTTTTATAAATAAGTTCATTAACATTTTTTTAAGATTCCACATATAAGTGATATCATGATATTTGTCTTTCTCTGTCTGACTTACTTTACTCAGTATAACAATCTCTAGGTCTATCCACGTTGCTGCAGATGGCATCATTTCATTCTTTTTAATGGTTGAGTAATATTCCATTGTATGTATGTATTACATCTTGATCCAGTCCTCTCTTTATGGAATGCTTCCATGTCCTGGCTATATTTTCTCTAGATGCATGCTCAGGAGTGGAATTACTGGATAATATTCAGTACTCTGATCTTTAAATTTGGTTAGAAATGGTTGGATTGCTTCACTGATTCAATGGACATGAATTTGAGCAAACTCCAAGAAATAGTGGAGGACAGAGGAGCGTGGTATGCTACAGTCCGTGGGTTGCGAAGAGTAGGACATGACTTAGTGACTGCACAACAACAACCTTTAAATTCCATCATTGGAAATGTAGGTGTGCAGTCCAGTTTCTAATCTCTTAGAACATTTTCCACAGTAGGTTTTAATCACTGGAGTGAATAGTTGCCTAGGAAAGCAGTACAGCTTCATGCAATATGACTTGGTAGTCAACATTCTCATTTTCCAATAAAAGGGAAATTTCAGGAACAGAAACACTGGACTCCTTGAAATTTCACCTGTGAAGAGAATTTTTCTGAGCAGCTTCTTGAGAAAGTATATCTTAACAGGTTTATCACGAATATGGGGTCTTCATTCCTTATAATGTCACTGACAGACACAATCATGTTAGCCACTGTGTTTGCATAGTTATGGAGAGTATCGTGATCTGTTTTGCCATTAACCTGTCTGCCAAAGGGCTTCCCCGGTGGCTCAGAGGTTAAAGTGTCTGCCTGGAATGTGGGAGACCCAGGTTCAATCCCTGGGTTGGGAAGATCCCCTGGAGAAGGAAATGGCAACCCACTCCAGTACTCTTGCCTGGAGAAACCCATGGAAGGAGGAGCCTGGTAGGCTACTAGTCCATGGGGTCGCAAAGAGTCAGACACGACTGGGCGACTTCACTTCACTTCATTTCACTTGTATGCCAAAAGACAGGAACTGTGTTCTCAGCCAACAAACTTCGGTTTCATATCTTCAGTAAACTTCTACCCTCAAAATCCAGGTTCAACTGACATATCCAAGACCATGTCTATCTGATTAGCCCATGGTACCAAATACTCAACTGCAGTTCTTAGTTTGATGGCAAGTCCAGCCTTTATCTCATTGCCCTAAACGTCTTTAATGAAAGCCCCTGGGTTCTTGCATATACGGATTGGCTCCTGTTATAGTCACTGGCTTTACCTACTCTTGCAGCCTAGAAACCATCCTGTGCATGTCAAAGAAAGGATCCTGTCCTCGCTGCTTTTGGAGACTCTACCAGAGGGTGGCCAAAAGTAATGTGAACAAAATACCCATCTATTGTATCCAGGTACAGATAATCAGCCTCAGAGGCCAGCATTTAGAGATTTTCAGCCCCTGAATTGGCCAGGTTGCTGTTGAAGATGGATGGGTCAATCTCATAGCTAGGCATCATGATCCTGGTTCCCAGGAGCCAACTTACATGAGTCTTCCAGTAAGATGAAGGCTTTATCCTGATTTCTTCTTCTTTTAAAATGTACTAATGAATACTTTAATTTTTGAACAATGCTAGTAAATACTTTAATTTTTGAACAAGGACTAAATTTTCATTTGAAATAATGATTAATTTTCCCCAGTGTAAAGTAAAGGGCATGAGTTATAGCTTTAAAGAATTTATTTTACAAACAGTTAGGTCCTAAATATATTTGCCTATTATTCAAATGAGTCAGAACTAGTAGTTTGCTTGGTTTTTGTTGCTTTAGTGTGGTAAGTTAACAGAAGAGTTGACTAATTTAGTGATTTTTGTAAAATATGCACATAAATAACCTGAAATATCCATGGATGAGCTGTTTGTTAGTATCTTGCTGTTGTTGTTCAATCACTAAGTCATGTCCAATGCTTTGCAACCCTATGAACTACAACACACCAAGCTTTCCTGTCCTCTGATTTAGTAATATAAATGGGATCAAATGTCTAGCTAATAAATGTTTTTGTTCCCAATTTTCTTTCAAATAAAATTCTGTTTTATATATATAAATATATATATATGCATGTATATTTATGTTAGATGTATGTTTAATGCATACATTTACTATAATGCTAGTTCTTTCTTACTGTATTCTCCTATAAGATAAGATATTTGGCATATTTTCTTTATTTTGCATTTTAGTTTTCTTTTGTCATCAATAAATTTATCAAGTTTTCTGAATATAAAAGTATTTTCCCAGATTTTTCCCATTAAGTTCTTATGGTATTAGGCCTTTTTTTGTTTTTTTTTTTTTTGAGGCAAAGTAACTGTATGCAGGTCAGGAAGCAACAGTTAGAACTGGACATGGAGCAACAGACTGGTTCCAAATAGAAAAAGGAGTACATCAAGGCTGTATATTGTCACCCTGCTTATTTAACTTCTATGCAGAGTACAACATGAGAAACGCTGGGCTGGAAGAAGCACAAGCTGGAATCAAGATTGCCGGGAGAAATATCAATAACCTCAGATATGCAGATGACACCACCCTTATGGCAGAAAGTGAAGAGGAACTCAAAAGCCTCTTGATGAAAGTGAAAGAGGAGAGTAAAAAAGTTGGTTTAAAGTTCAGCATTCAGAAAACGAAGATCATGGCATCTGGTCCCGTCACTTCATGGGAAATAGATAGGGAAACAGTGGAAACAGTGTCAGACTTTATCTTTTTGGGCTCCAAAATCACTGCAGATGGTGACTGCAGCCATGAAATTAAAAGACNCCATGAGATTAAAAGACGCTTACTCCTTGGAAGGAAAGTTATGACCAACCTAGATAACATATTGAAAAGCAGAGACATTACTTTGCCAACAAAGGTCCATTTAGTCAAGGCTATGGTTTTTCCAGTGGTTATGTATGGATGCAACAGTTGGATTGTGAAGAAAGCTGAGCGCCGAAGAATTGATGCTTTTGAACTGTGGTGTTGGAGAAGACTCTTGAGAGTCCCTTGCACTGCAAGGAGATCCAACCAGTCCATTCTAGAGGAGATCAGCCCTGGGATTTCTTTGGAAGGAATGATTCTAAAGCTGAAGCTCCGGTACTTTGGCCACCTCATGCGAAGAGTTGACTCATTGGAAAAGACTCTGATGCTGGGAGGGACTGGGGGCAGGAGGAAAAGGGGACGACAGAGGATGAGATGGCTGGATGACATCAAGGACTCGGTGAACATGAGTCTGAGTGAACTCCGGGAGCTGGTGATGGACAGGGAGGCCTGGCGTGCTGCGATTCATGGGGTCGCAAAGAGTCGGACACAGCTGAGCGACTGAACTGAACAAAGATTCACTTTGGAGGAATTTCCAATCATAGAAGTACACTACCCCTTACTAGTGAACTGCCTTAAAGACAGATGTTGGCAAGTTCATATATGTATGAGCAGGACAGCAGCAAGACATTTGTATACCTGCAAGTCTTGCTTTTTCACCTAATCTAATCCTAGCACAACTATAAAATTGGAACAAGAGATTTAAGACAAGACATTTGTAGACACCATGGATAATTTTTGAAAGCTACCATAAGTGTAATCTCTAAGCCTCCATTTAGAGGAGGATTCACGATCAGTGTGGATAATTTTTTTTTCTTTTACTATTTTTTTCTTTTTTTAAGGGCTTCCCTGATGGCTCAGCAGGTAAAGAATCTGCCTGAAATCCAAGAGATATAAGAGAAGCGGGTTTGATCCCTGGGTTGGGAAGATCCCCTGGAGAAGGAAATGGCAACCCACTCCAGCATTCTTGCCTGAAAAATCCCATGGACAGAGGAACCTGGTGGGCTACATTCCAATGGGACAAAGAGTCAAACACAACTAAATACACATTTTTAAAAAAAAAAAATGTAGTCATATTACTTCACACTACAGACATGCTACTTGGAGCTCTATTGTTAATATTTTTGTTCCCAGGCCAGTGTCTGGGTATCTTCATTAAGAGTGGAAAGATTTTTCATATTAGAATTTGTCCTTGGATCTCAACCTGAGACCCAGAAATCATGTCTTGGGTAACATGGGTTAGGCATCTGTAGTAGCTCACCTGATCTGACTCCTAATCTTTCCTTGGTGAATGCCAGATGAAGGACCTTTCCTACCACAATTCCCTGCTATGTCCATTGACTCTTCTTGCAAGACCTCTAAGTGACCTGAGTACTTTCCTTTAATGTCATTTCTTGAGAGCTTGAGCTGCAATTAATCTATGTATGCCTAGATCTGATCTTTTCAACTAATGATTTTAAGTACTGTAAATGAGGGCTGCGTAACCAACATACATTACAAAACCCACAGTAACAATAGGATAAAAAAATCTTTCACAAAATCCTTCAAAGGCTTCCTATGGTTCTCATTTTAGCATTCAGAGTGCTTACTAGGACCTTCAATTCATACAGTCTGGGCCTTGCTTATGCCACAGTCCCACCCCTCATCTCTTCCTGACTACCCTTCTGTTTCAGCTATGCTAACCTTCCTGTGCATGTCTGCTCCTGACTCAGGCTTTCTACCTGCTTTTTGCTGTCTCTAGTCCACCACCCTCAACCCCCCACCCCCACCACTGTGTCCACACCATTTCTTACTAAATTTTGTTAATCTTTTAGACCTCAACTTAAACCTTATTTTCTTAAAGTTTTCTTTGAGTATCCAGACTCAAAGTGTGGCTCTCCTTTTATTTACCTTTTTAGCAACCTAGACCTCTTCATAGTACATTTTGCAAACGTCTTTATATAATTATAATTGACTGTGTTGTATTTCTCTTCTACATTAAAAAAAAAAAAGCACTAGGATCATGTCTTTTATTTAATACTACACTGAGCATGGTGTCTTAGCATGGGCTTCCCTGTGGCTCAGCTGGTAAAGAATCCACCTACAATGCGGGAGACCTGGGTTCAATCCCTGAATTGGGAAGATCTGCTGGAGAAGGGACCAGCTACCCACTCCAGTATTCTGGCCTGGAGAATTCCCTGGACTATATAGCTCATGGGGCCACAAAGAGTCGGACATGATTGAGCAACTTTCACTTAGCATGGTGTCTTGTATGATACTCATTACCTTTTTATTGAATTAATTAAGCATTGTGAATAATGCCTCATGACTGCACTTTCTATGAATCCTTTTTTTCTGTTATCACACATATGGAACAAAACATACTGTAACCTCGGTTCCCCTGAAAGCATAGCCTAAGTCAGAGGCTTCCTTGAAGGTTAATTGATCTTAAGGAGCAGGGGTGAAGGACATTAAGAGTGTGATTGCTATGGACTGAATTATGTCCCTTCAGAATTCATATTTTGAAGCCCTAACTTTCTGTGACTGTGTTCAGAGACAGTGTCTCAGAAACTAATCAAGATTAAATAAGGTAGTAAGTGAAAGTGAAGTCGCTTAGTCATGTCCGACTCTTTGCGACCCCATGGACTGTAGCCTATCAGGTTCCTCCGTCCATGGGATTTTCCAGGCAAGAGTGCTGGAGTGGATTGCCATTTCTTACTCCAGGGGATCTTCCCGACCCAGGAATCGAACCTGGGTATCCAGCATTGCGGGCAGACGCTTTACCGTCTGAGCCACCAGGGAAGCATGGGGCCCAAATTTGGTCAGTTGTGTGCTTGTAAGGAGGGGGGAAGTGCTCTGCCATGTAAGGACACAGGGAGAAAATGGTCTTCTGCAAGCCAGAAGAGTGTCTTCAGAAGAACTCAACCATGCTGGTACCCTGGTCTTGGACTTGCAGCCTCCAGGTCTGTAAGAAAATATATTTATATTTTTCAAACAACTCAGTATATGGCATTTTGTTATGGCAGCCTGAGTAGGCTAATACAGTGACACTGGGAAAGATAAAGCCGGTAAGAAATTGTGTTACTGCATTGGTTAAAAGTATAGGTGAGTGATGCTTGATTTGAAGGCTTATGAAATTCAGCTCACAATTGTTTTCCCTGGGGATGAAAAGGGGAAGCATTTATCTATCAGCCTTTGTAGCCCATTGGTTAAGGATGGCAGAAGTATAAGGGTAGGAAGTAAGATATGTGATGCAACCTGAAGAAAGGCATCAAAGCATTGCACTTGAAAGTGAGCTGTTGAAATCCATAAAGAATTGATCACTACAGCAGAGGCTGGAACAAGAGGTGTGGCTGATAGGATTTGAAGTGGCATACAAATTATCTGATACATAGACCACCACAAAAGTGTCCTGTATTCAATATCCACAAGTAATTTATGTTTTTAGTATTTCTACAATGCTTATTCTACATGGAAAAGTAAGTGAAGCAGTTTTTATAAACTAAAATTGATAAAAAAGTTTGATTGCAAGTAAATGCTAACTCTGACATTAATGTAGTGATTCTTACAAATAAAATCTTGAAACATAATTTTTCAAGGTGTCAAAAGAAATGTTAATGACAATTTAAGCATTGTTTATCTCAGAATCTAAACAAGTGGATATGTTACTGACCAGAAAGCAAATTTAATATGTTTCTCTATCACAGAAGCAGTAAGCTTTGAATGACAGTGAAAATGGCATTGAGAAATAACCTATTTTAAAAGCTACCAGGGACAGATACTGCTAAAGATAATAATTTTTTAACATTAGTTGATGTTCAAAATAATTATACGTTGAAAACAATCCAAATAGCTTGAGAATATAATTCTGATCAATCTGAGTATGATTTAAGAGGAATACTGGAATGGTTCCCCCATAATTGCAAAACTTTTGAATATTTTAAAGAGAGAAAAAAAGATAAAACTAAATACAGAGGGACCTCAAGATAATTTGTACACATTGAAATAAGAAAGTAAATTTAGAGCTTCCACAAAGGGAAACAATTATTTTTTCAGATACATTTTATTGTTATCAAAATAATCCATATACACCCTGAAAAATGCAAATAGTAAAGAAAGATTATAATCAAAGCACCAGCTCACTGAAAGACAACACTTTTAACCTAGATTTGTGTTTATTTTTGGTGTTACCTAAATTTCTCTAGGAGAAGGCAGTGGCACCCCACTCCAGTACTCTTGCCTGGAAAATCCCATGGATGGAGGAGCCTGGTGGGCTACAGTCCATGGGGTCGCTACGAGTCGGACACGACTGAGCGACTTCACTTTCACTTTTCACTTTGATGCATTGGAGAAGGAAATGGCAACCCACTCCAGTATTCTTGCCTGGAGAATCCCAGGGACGGGGGAGCCTGGTGGGCTGCCATCTATGGGGTCGCACAGAGTCGGACACGACTGAAGCAACTTAGCAGCAGCAGCAGCAAATTTCTCTAAATAATATGCTTATATTACTATGTCTTTGTTTACCAATATTAAATGTGACTGACTTACTTTTGCTGTTATGCATATGGATTTAATTCCCTTTCTACTCCCAATTCCAGCCTTGTTGCTCTCTCTTTCCAAAATAATTCTATCATATCTTAAGATCCATCATTCCTGTAACCTTGGTAGCTATAAACAAACAAGTAAGCACAAGTAACATAGACTTCTGTTTCTGTCTCCACAGGTTGTAGATAATTCTCTTTACTTTCTACTTTGTATTGACTTAAGTAGACTGCAAGTTATTTCTCTAGCAAAAATGGGTTTATTCAGGATCAGCAAAGAATTTCAGTTTGGGATCTGAAACCATGGTAAGCCATGTACAGGACCCATGAAAAAATGGAGAGAACTCTTTTGTAGAGTGGAAAGGAAATTGGGAAAGCCATAGTAACCCAATAGTCCATGACTTTCCATTGGCCAAGTTCTGAAGTCTCTCATTGGATGAATTCTTGCCTGGGAAAAAACCAAAACTTTTCTTCTCCCTGTTGGGTTCTGCTGTTGTGATAAGACATGAGAGCTTCACTTTCTGGTCTCCTGACCCTATTTTGTTGAGGTTTCTGTTTATTGGTTTTTTACATTTTCTCCTTTTGATCAACATCTTCCTCTGAAAATACTGCTGATCAAGAGTCAGGTTTTCTGCATTGTTTGATATAAATCACAGCAAGATCCTCTATGACCCACCATCAAGAGTAATGGAAATAAAAGCAAAAATAAACAAGTGGGATCTAATTAAACTTAATTAACAGAAAACAATCAATAAAAAATTAAAGATTTACTGAACATGGCCCCACCCATCAGAACAAGACCCAGTCTCCCCCAGGTTAGTCTCTCCCATCAGGAAGCTTCCATAAGCCTCTGATCCTTCTCCATCAGAGGGCAGACAGACTGAAAACCACAGTCACAGAAAATTAACTGTTCTCATCACATGGACCACAGCCTTGTCTAACTCAGTGAAACTATGAGCCATGCCATGTAGGGCAACCCAAGACAGATGGGTCATGGTGGAGAGTTCTAACAAAATGTGGTCTAATGGAGAAGGGAATGGCAAACCACTTCAGTATTCTTGCCCTGAGAACCCCATGAACAGTATGAAAAGGTAAAAAGGTAAGACATTGAAAGGTGAACTCCCCAGGTGCCCAATATGCTACTGGAGATCAGTAGAGAAATAACTCCAGAAAGAATGAAGAGACGAAGCCAAAGCAAAAACAACCCCAGTTTTGGATGTGACTGGTGATAGAAGCAAAGACCGATGGTGCAAAGAACAATATTACTTAAAATAAATAAATTCATATTAAAAAAAAAAAGAACAATATTGCATAGGAACCTGGAATGTTAGGTCCATGAATCAAGACAAATTGGAAGTGGTCAAACAGGAGATGGCAAGAGTGAACATCAACATTTTAGGAATCAGCAAAATAAAATGGACTGCAATGGATGAATTTAACTCAGATGACCATTATAGCTACTACTGTGGGCAAGAATCCCTTAGAAGAAATGAAGCAACCATCATAATCAACAAAAGAGTCCGAAATGCAGTACTTGGATGCAAACTCATAAACAATAGAATGATCTCTGTCTGTTTCCAAGGCAAACCATTCAATATCACGATAATCCAAGTCTATGCCCCGACAATAATGCTGAAGAAGCTGAAGTTGAATGGTTCTATGAAGACCTACAAGACCTTCTAGAACTAACACCCAAAAAAGATGTCCTTTTCATTAGAGGGGACTGGAATGCAAAAGCAGGAAGTCAAGAAACACTTGGAGTAACAGGCAAATTTGGCCTTGGAGTACAGAATGAAGCACAGAAAAAGCTCATAGAGTTTTGCCAAGAGAACACACTGGTCATACCAAACACCCTTTTCCAATAGCACAAGAAAAGACTCTATGCATGGACATCACCAGATGGTCAATACCAAAGTCAGATTGATTATATTCCTTGCAGCCAAAGATGGAGAAGCTCTACACAGTCAGTAAAATCAAGATTTGGAGCTGACTGTGGCTCAGATCATGAAGTCCTTATTGCCAAATTCAGACTTAAATTGAAGAAAGTAGGGAAAACCACTAGACCATTCAATAATCCAAGTTGCTCAGTCGTGTCCGACTCTTTGCTACCCCCATGGACTGTATAGCCCACCAGGCTCCTCAGTCCATGGAATTTTCCAGGCAAGAGTACTGGAGTGGGTTGCCATTTCCTTCTCCAGGGGATCTTCCCAACCCAGGGATCGAACCCAGGTCACCTGCACTTCAAGCAGACGCTTTACCGTCTGAGCCACCAGGGAAGCCCCATTCAGGTATGACCTAAATCAAATCCTTTATGATTATACAAGGGAAGTGACAAATAGATTCGAGGGATTAGATTTGATAGACAGAGTGCCTGAAGAACTATGGATGGAGGGTCGTGACATTATACAGGAAACAGGGATCAAGACCATCCCCAAGAAAAATAAATGCAAAAAAGCAAAATGGCTGTCTGAAGAGGCCTTACAAATAGCTGTGAAAAGAAGAGAAGCGAAAGCAAAGGAGAAAAGGAAAGATATACCCATCTGAATGCAGAGTTCCAAAGAATAGCAAGGAGAGATAGAAAGCCTTCCTCAGTGATCACTACCAAGAGTAGAGGAAAACAATAGAATGGGAAAGATTAGAGATCTCTTCAAGAAAATTAGAGATACCAAGGGAACATTTCATGCAAGGATGGGCTCAATAAAGGACAGAAATGGTATGGACCTAATAGAAGCAGAAGATATTAAGAAAAGGTGGCAAGAATATACAGAACTATACAAAATAGATCTTCGCGACCCAGATAATCATGATGGTATGATCACTCACCTAGAGCCAGACATCCTGGAATGTGAAGTCAAGTGGGCCTTAGGAAGCATCACTATGAACAAAGCTAGTGGAGGAGATGGAATTTCAATAGTTGAGCTATTTCGACTCCTAAAATATGATGCTGTGAAAGTGCTGCACTCAATATGCCAGCAAATTTGGAAAACACAGCATGACCACAGCACTGGAAAAGGCCAGTTTTCATTCCAATCCCAAAGAAAGGCAATACCAAAGAATGCTCAAACTACCGCACAATTGCGCTCATCTCACACGCTAGTAAAGTAATGCTCAAAATTCTCCAGGCTTCAACAATACATGAACCATGAACTTCCAGATTTTCAAGCTGGATTTAAAAAAGGCAGAGGAACCAGAGGTTGACAGGTTGACACAACATCCATTGAATCATTGACAAAGTGAGAGAGTTCTAGAAAAACATCTATTTCTACTTTATTGACTATGCCAAATCCTTTGACTGTGTGGGTCACAACAAACTGTGGAAAATTCTTCAAGAAATGAGAATACTAAGACCACTTGACCTGCCTCTTGAGAAATCTGTATGCAGGTCAGGAAGCAACAGTTAGAACTGGACGTGGAACTACAGACTGGTTCCAAATAGGAAAAGGAGTACGTCAAGGCTGTATATTGTCACCCTGCTTATCTAACTTATATGCAGAGTACATCATGAGAAATGCTGGGCTGGATAAAGTACAAGCTGGAATCAAGATTGCTGGAAGAATTATCAGTAACCTCAGATATGCCGATGACACCACATGGCAGAAAGTGAAGAGGAACTTAAAAAGCCTCTTGATGAAAGTGAAAGAGGAGAGTGAAAAAGTTGGCTTAAAGCTCAACATTCAGAAAACGAAGATCATGGAATCTGGTCCCATCACTTCATGGGAAATAGATGGGGAAACAGTGGAAACAGTGTCAGACTTTATTTTGGGGGGCTCCAAAATCACTGCAGATGGTGACTGCAGCCAGGAAAGTGAAAGACGCTTACTCCTTGGAAGAAAAGTTATGACCAATCTAGAAAGCATATTAAAATTACTTTGCCAACAAAGGTCCATCTAGTCAAAGCAACGGTTTTCTAGTAGTCGTGTATGGATGTGACAGTTGGACCACTGGGAAAGCTGAGCACCGAAGAATTGATGCTTTTGAACTGTGGTGTTGGAGAAGACTCTTGAGAGTCCCTTGGACTACAAGGATCTCCAGCCAGTCCATCCTAAAGGAAATCAGTCCTGAATATTCATTGGAAGGACTGATGATGAAGCTGAAGCTGAAGCTCTAATACTTTGGCCACCTGATGCGAAGAACTGACTCATTGGAAAAGACCCTGATGCTGGGAAAGGTGGGAGGAGAGGGGATGACAGAGGATGAGATGGTTGGATGGCATTAGTGACCTAATGGACATGAGTTTGAGCAAACTATGGAAGTTGGTGATGAATAGGGAAGCCTGGCATGCTGCAGTCCATGGGGTCGCAAAGCACTGGACACGACTGAGTGACTGAACTGAACTGAATTAAACTTAGAAAAGTTTTTGTACAGCAAAGGAAACTATAAACAAGGTGAGAAGACAGCCCTCAATGGAATAAAATAATAATAAATGAAACAACTGGCAAAGGATTAATCTCCAAAATATAAAAGCAGCTCATGTAGCTCAGTACTAATAAAACAACTCAATCAAAAAGTGAGCAAAAGACCTAGACAGACATTTCTCCAAAAAGACATGGAGAAGGCAACCACATGAAAAGATGCTAAGCATTGCAAATTATTAGAAAAATATGCAAATCAAAACTACAATGAGGTGTCACCTCACATCAGTCAGAATGGTCATCATCAATAAGTCTACAAACAATAAATGCTGGAGAGGGTGTGGAGAAAAGGGAACCCTCTTGCACTGTTGGTGGGAATGTAAAATGATACAGCCACCATGACGAAGTGTATGGAGATTCCTTAAAAAATTAGAAATAAAACTACCATATGACCCAGCAATCCCACTGCTGGGCATATACCCTGAAAAAACCAGAATTAAAAGACACATGTACCCAATATTCATTGGAGCACTATTTACTCATGGAAGCAACCTAGATACCCATCAATAGTTGACTAGACCAAGAAGTTGTGGTACATATATACAATGGCATATTACTTAGTCACACAAAGGAATGCATTTGAGTCAGTTCTAATGAAGTAGATGAACCTAGAGCCTATTATACAGAGTGAAGTAAATAAGAAAGTGAAAAACAAATATCGTATATCAGCACATATATATGAAATCTAGAAAGATGGTACTGGCGAACCTATTTGCAGGGCAGTGGTGGAGACACAGACAGAGAAAACAGACTTGTGGGCACAGTGGGGGAAGGAGAGGTTGGGACAAATTGAGAGAATAGCACGGAAACGTACATTACCATATGTAAAATACATAGCCAGTGGAAATTTCCTGTATGATGCAGGGAGCTCAGACCCATACTCTTGACAACCTAGAGGGTGGGAAGGTGGGAAGTGGGAGGGAGGTTCAAGAGGTGTGGGACATATGTTTACATATGGTTGATTCAGGTTGATATATGGCAGAAGCCAACACAATATTGTAAAGCAATTATCCCCCACTTAAAATAAATAAATTTGTTTAAAAAGAGGTTTTCTGGTTTCACCAGTTTTTTGTCCTTCAATACAAGGACCTTACTTGAGTATAGTGTCCCAAGTTAGAAAGAAAGTGCACAAATTTGAAACCTATTTATGTCACATTTGAGTAACAAGGAGATCTAGGAAGAACTCTTAAATACTTTTAATCTAAGTCCATGTTATCAAAATTACAGACATTGAAGATCATCTGAGCATATGACATCATCAAAGGTTTGGTGACAGATATCCAATGGGCTTTGTTTGTATAACTTGGAAAAGATGTCTCATCAGATGTCATCTGCTTCAATTCTGGAAAATCTTTACTTTGAAGTCAATAGATAATGTGCAATCCAGTTAGGATTTGTTGCTTTTTAGGTGTGTCATGTGAACTCAAGAGTCTATTCCCTGGAGTTTGATAGCACAAGGGTCAGTTAGCAACACCTAATAGGAACCTTTCTAGCAAGGCTGAAGAGAGTCCTTCTGAGTGTGTTTTTTCCAATGACAAAATTTCAGATTTCAAGGTCTGATGCTCAAGGTCTTTGTCTCCTGAGAGTGAGCTATGAAAAGATTGCTCCACTGAAATATTTTGCATTTTTAATAGAAGGAATCAGGCCTTTGAAATATTGGAATATCTCCTTTCATTGGTTTGGAGAAGGAAATGGCAACCCACTCCAGTATTCTTCCGTAGAGAATCCTGTGGACAGAGGAGCCTGGCGGCCTACTGTCCATACAGCGTCGGACACGACTGAAGCAACTCAGGAAATGGCAACCTCTCTTGCCTGGAGAATCCCAGGTATGGAAGAGCATGGTGGGCTGCCGTCTATGGGGTCCCACAGGGTTGGACATGACTGAAGCGACTTAGCAGCAGCAGCCTTTCATCGGTTATGACTCAAAAGAGGCAAGGAGCCAAGTGCATTGGGCATCCAGAGACTGTCCCAAAGAGCGAGAATTTATGAATTCTAAAAGAGGTGAATCTGAGATTTAAAGAGACCAATAGCAGTGCTTTTGGCCAATGTATTTGGAGGAATTTTACAAAATTTGCCAACTGAGTCTTAATAATGCCGTTAATGGGCTCCCCAAGCAGCACTGGTGGTAAAGAACCTGCCTGTCAATGCAGGAGATATAAGACAGGTGAGTTTAATTCCTGGATGGGGAAGATACCCTGGAGGAGGACATGGCAACCCACTCCAGTATTCCTGCCTGGAGAATCCCATGGACAGAGGAGCCTGGCAGGCTATAGTCCATAGTGTTGCAAAGAGGTGGACACGACTGAAGTGACTTAGCACACACACACAATGCCATTCGTGCATTCAGCTAAACCAGAGGACTGAGGTGGTATGCACAGTAAAAATGTTGTAAGACAAGCCAAACAGTTCAGTCTTACTGAAGTGCCTGACTAGTAAAATGAGATCACTATGAAGTTCAAGAGGAGTTCCCTAGATGAGGATACTCTTTTCCAAAAGAACTTTAACCTCAGAAGAGACAGTGGCTTGTCTGCAAGAGAAAGCTTCTGTCCAGTGTGAAAACATACAGACCATGACTAAAACATACTTATATTCATGAGACAGAGGAAATTGTATCACTCCATCTGCCAGACCTCAAATGGTCAATTAGGTGGTTTAAAATGTCCAGGAACAGTACAAACAGGCTTCCCTGGGATATATTTCAGACAAGCCAACAAGTAAAGTAGGTACTTCTTGTGGCATTGTTAAAGTGTCCCTACCAATATCAATTCATGAAGGCTATCATTTTTTCAGTAGGCCAGAGATTTAATGCATGTACAGTGGTGAGGAGTGGGAATTTTAGAGTCTCCAGTAGAGCTAGATTGTTATTTAGTGCAAACCAGAGTTTTCTCTTTTTATCAAACCAACAATTCTTGAATTTCTAATCTTGCCTTTCCTTTTCAAGGTCAATTGTTGGGCTTCTTTAGCCAGTTTTTCTAAGTTGTCATTTGGAGAAATATCCCTTTGGACCATGGAAAGGTTTCTCTGCTGTTAGTTCCGTTAAGGGCAACATTCCTTGTGAAAATGTAAGCAAAGCAATTTCCCTTAGCTTTCAGAGAGTCAAGTTTAGAATGACCCAGCATATTGATAATAATAGCTAAGGTGGCAGATGGCTCCCCTGGTGACTCAGACGGTAAAGAGTCTGCCTGCAGTGCAGGAGACCCGGGTTCAGTCCCTGGGTCAGGAAGATCCCCTAGAGAAGGGAACGACTACCAACTTCAATATTCTTGCCTGGAGAATTCCATGGACAGAGGAGCCTGGGTTCAGTCCCTGGGTCAGGAAGATCCCCTAGAGAAGGGAACGACTACCAACTTCAATATTCTTGCCTGGAGAATTCCATGGACAGAGGAGCCTGACAGCTATAGTCCATGAAGTCACAAAGAGTCAGACATGACTGAGTGACTAATACTTTCACTACTTTTCACAAAGTGGCAAATAAAAGTAATGCATCAATTATTCTTAATCATAGGGGCCATGTTAAACTTTATTTCCAATGGAAGTAAAAAATCCATATTGTTTCATAATATTTAAAAAAATCACGAGTTACTCTGAAAGCATATCTATTGTCAGTCTAATATTGACAGTTTTGCCCTTGGTTAAAGTACATCCCTGTGTCAGAGTGTATAATTCAGCCTTTGGGACCAAAGTACTCAGGAAAAGACACTCCCTCAAAAATATTAAAGGCAGTTAGTTGCAATAGCATAGCCACCACAACATATGCCATTTTTACCTTTAAAATAAGAGCCATCAGTGAACCATGAGAAGTCAGCATTACCAAAATAAATTTCCTGTAGATTATCCTGAGTAGTAGGAAGGTGATTCATCAGCATTAAGCAGTTGTGAGAGACTTCATCAATGACAGAGGAGAAAAGAGTATCAGGGTTAAGGTTATTACAACATAAAAGAGGAGGAGTTAACAAAAGGACTTCATAGGAGATGAGGAAGCCAATTGAGAAATGTTGAGTGGATTGAGAATTCAGGAGGGCTTACATTGCATGAAGTACAAAAATTGTCAAAGGGATCCCACAACATTTTTCTCATGGCCTTAACCAAAAGGGCAGTGTTAGTAATGGCTCTAAGACAATGGGGTTTCTCCTCTTGCCACAGGATCTAATTACTTGCTAAAGTACCTAGCACGATGATGGTGGTCCCCATGTTTAGTTGAGTACCCTAAAGGCATTCCCTTCCTTTTCACATACACAAAGGAAATATGAGAATAGGGATGCCCAGGGGCAAGTGGCTTTATCAAACTCTCCTTTAAGTATTAGAATATTGTATCATCTTATTTTTCCATAAAATTGAGTCAGGATGGTTATTTATCAAAAAAAATACAGAATTTTGGCCATAGGAGAGAAATAGAAATCCAATTTCAGCAATAACCAGCTAGAAAACCTTGCAGTTGTTGCTTAGTTTTGGGTTTGGGGAAACTTAGACACCATGAAGCCTATCCAGATTTAGGTGTAGCCCTTGTTCTGATAGTAGATGTCCCAAATAGCAAACTTGGGTTTGGGAAAACTGCAGTTTTTCCTTGGAAATCTAATGTCCCTTTAAGCTAAAAGCTTTAGCAAATGGATGCTGAGGAGGCTTGAGACAGAGAGCAAAGAAGCAAGTTATCCATGTATTACAACAAAGTAGAACCCCTGGGAACTTTATGTCAACCAGATCAGCCTTCAGAATTTGTGAGAAATAAAAAGGACTCTCAGTAATACTCTAAGGCATTACTGTCCAGGTGAATTGTTTTTCTTTCCAAGTAAAGGCAAAAAGGTATTGGCTAGCTTCATCAACTGGAATACTAAAGAACGCACCACATCACTCAACTAGAGTAAAGAATTTATTTTCAAGGGGAATGGATGTTAGAAGCATATGAGGGTTAGAAGCAACAGGGTGTCAAGGGATAATAATGCTGTTTATTGCTTGGATGTCCTAGACAAACCTCCATCCTTTTTACCAAAGGGAGTTACTGTTACAATTTTCTATAAAACTTGTCTTTTCTTTTGCCCCAACTTTTTTTTTTTTTTTTTGTAAATAAATAAAGCTTGGTTCTTAGTTAAGGAATAAACTCTCTCAACACCCACTGTGCCCCACCCCACAAAAATTAGGAGCATCATAGGAACTAACTGACAAGGACAAGGGATAATGCAGCCTTGAGCCTTGTAAGAATTTATTGTTCTTGTTCAGTCACCCAGTCATGTCCGACTCTTTGCAACCCCATAGACTGCAATATACCAGGCTTCCCTGTCCTTTGTTATCTCCCTGAGTTTGCTCAAGCCCATGTCCATTGAGTTGATGCCATCCAAACATCTCATCCTCTGTCGGCCCCTTCTTCTCCTGCCTTTCCCAACATCAGGGTTTTTTCCCATTGAGTCAGTTCTCATTAGGTAGACAAAGCATCAGCTTCAGCATCAGTCCTTCCAATGAATATTCAGGATTGATTTCCTTTACGGTTGACTTGTTTGATCTCCTTGCTGTCCAAGGGACTTTCAAGAGTCTTCTCCAGCACCAAAGTTCAAAAGCATCAATTCTTTGGCACTCAGATTTCTTTATGGGCTTTATAACTTGAAGGATTTCTCTAATTATAGGCTATTGACTAATCCCAGGAAGAACTTTTGAAGGATGTATTTGAATCTTGATGGGAGCTGTGCTATGAATTTTGCAAATATTAGTTGGAGATTTTCTCCATGAGAAGGATGGTAGCTGATTCAATAGGGAGAAATAATCAATGTTTCCTGAATTCAGCTCTAGCACCACCAGAGAGAGAACAAGTCAAAAATTCCAAAGAGCCATTTAAATCATCTTCTTGGCTTCCTAGATGACTACTGTGAAGTTCTAGAATTATTTACTCCTTTTGGGAGAAAGAAATTCTGGCATGATAGTTCTATAAGAAGTCTTAGCCTACCTAGCAAATGCTTAGAGGTGGAAGAACTAAGAAGGGTGTGTCTCTCTCAAAGAGCTTAAACAAAAGGAAATAGCTTAAGAGACAGGAACCTTTTGAGGTTCACTAGAGATGCCCACTATTTGGACTGTTTTAGTACACCAAGGCAGAGGCTGCTTTGTTGTAGTCAGACTGAGGACCCGGAGTGTGGTTCTCTTGTCATTTAGGACTGGGAGAGTGTCATCCTCAGTCTGAAGAAAGGTTTCTTTAAATCAGTTAGGAAGAAGATTGGAGAGAGCCCCTGTAGTCCCTCAGAGTTACATCATTGAGAATTGAGTGGACATTGGAAAGGCTGGTTAGAAGGCTGAAGGTAAATTTGTAACAATCTCCTTTCCAATATTCCCTTTGTAATACTAGCAGAAACTAGGAGGGTTTTGGTTTCATTAAGGGGATTTAATTTGCTGGAGTTGAAGATTAAGAATTTTAGCAGTCTTCTTTTTAGGTTACTCATCTAGACCATGAAAGAGCTGGTTTGCCAGATTAAATCTAGAGTAAACACAGTTTCCTATTCCATCCTGTTCCTTCATACTAGAAGGGAAAGATCCAGGATCATCCCACTAATAAATACAGAGTTAAAAGCTACCTTGGTGAAATGAACATCTGAAGGAAGACCAGAATTTTCTTTAAAAATAATCTGAAATTGATTGTAATAGTAATGAACAGAGTTATTAGGATTTTGTGTATAGGACCGAATTTTGTTTCAATTAATAAGCTTTGGAAAAGCCCTAGGAACTGCCCTATGAAGACACCTAGTAATTGCCTGAGCCTGATCATATAATTAGCTTTTCAGGTGGCACTCGTGGTAAATAACTTGCCTGCCAGTGCAGGAGACATAAGAGATGTGGGTTCAATCCCTAGGTTGGTAGGGTTGTGTGACTAAATGAAATAGTGCATATGATGCACTTAGCACAGTACTGGGCCTATAAAAATAATGTCAGCTTTTACTATCACTCAACCCCAAGCTCTGCAAGACAGGGACTGTATCTATCTTGATTATCACTGTATCCTTTAAGGCCTTAGGAAGAAATTGAGGTTCAACTATCTCAGGCAAAGAGTTAACAAGAAAATAGTTAATCATGTACTTAAAAGTCCAACACCATCACTTTTCAAATGATGGGCATGAAATTTAGAAAATGCAAGTTTCAAGCCCAGGGGCTTCTGAGATGGCACTAGTGGTTAAGAATCCACTTGCCAATGTAGGAGACATAAGAGATGGGACTTTGATCCCTAGAAGGGAAGATAGCCTGGAGGAGACCATGGCAATCCACTGCAGTATTCTTGCCTCAAGAATCCCATGGACAGAGGAGACTAGCAGGCTACAGTCCATAGGGTCACACAAAGTCAGGCACGACTGAAGCAACTTAGCACAATCATATAATGTTAGTGGGATGCTCTCTGTTTGTAATTCTAGAGACCTTTCAGGATTTTCCCAGTTGGCATTTTTCATCTAATGCTGAGTCTGGTCATCATGACAAGTATATGAACTAGTTGATATTAGTCAGAGAAACAGTTGATAAATTTGACTGAGTATTAAATCCCTGAGCAAATCTGTGAGAATCTTAATTTATTTTGGGAAAATCTTTGGCTATGGCTGGCAGTTCTGCTTTAATCCAGGGAGTAGAAGAAATTAAGCATTTAGCCTCTGGATCCTTAGAAGGTTTAATTTTAAGGGACAAGTTCAGAGGAAAGGGAGAATGTTTCAGAGAAAAAGGAAACTTCATTGAGAGAATTAATATGGAGGAACTAAGTGTATATAGATGATGTGTTAGTCACTCAGTCATGTCCAACTCTTTGCAACTCCATGGCCTATAGCCCACCAGGCTCTCATATTTATGGAATTCTCCAGGCAAGAATACTGGAGTGAGTTGCCATTCCCTTCCTCAGGGGAATCATTCCCACCCAGGGATGGAATCCAGGTCTCCTGCATTGCTGGCAGATTCTTTCCATCTGAGCCACCAAATAGAGGAGCTGGATATAGCCCAGCAGGAAAGGAGGAAGATAGCACAAGAGGTGAGGCTTGAGATAAAGAAGCCAAGAAGATCACAAGGCTTAGGAAGCTATTTTATCTTTGTTTGTTTGTCTCAGTAAATCTTCAAATCTTATTATGTGGTGTGGTAATTTTAAGCTCCTGATAACATTTGGAAGACACAAATGACTGATTGAAATATGAATTCAGTTTTGGAAATTTAGAGCTGTGGTTGTCCAATTCAGCCTTAAGAAAAGTTAAGGGGACTTCAAAAACTTCTCATAATGGCCATAGATAGTATACATTGTCTTTGATTGGGTCAATACATTTAGTTAGAAATGTGCCTGAAGAAGAATCATGGTTTTCAAATAAAAATTGGCTGCAGTCCCTGTAAGAGGGGTACCCTCAAAATATTTAGATAACTGGGATCCCAAATCTTGGAGGGTTTTCTCTAGAGTAAGAGAATAATTTTCAAGCAGCTCAAACAACTCAAATAGCTCAGATAGCGTAAACAGTACAAATAGCCTGCAGGCCTAATACCAGCCAGTTCTAAGGGAACAGTCTGGTCCCAGAGGAGCCAGGCCAAAAGCTGCTCTGCACAGTTCCAATCTAACAGCCCCTATTCAAAATGGAATGGGGCCAAAGGCTGAATCGGCACAACTCCAGTGAAACATCCCATGTTCCAAAAGGAATGGGCCGAAAGCTAGCCAGTTCCAGCTGGAACAGTCTGATTTCAAAAATCAGACCAAAGTGCCAAATGAATACTCACATACAGAACAAGGCCTTAACCAGAAAGGAAGAAACCTTAAAATAGATACTGAGTAAAACCTGGAGAGCTTCAAAATGCAAAGTAGATGGAAGCTCATATCCAGGAGAAAGACCCATCCTCAAACTCCAGGGTTGGTGACAAAAGCAGTGAGAAGCAATAGGCTCATTGTTGGTACCACACCTGTTGGCTCACCAGCTTCAGAGCTCTTGGGGGCTTTCTGGGGATCCTCTTTAAGGGCCATTAAATTGTTGACCTACAACAAATAGACTACCAGTTATTTCTTTAGCAAAAAAAAAAGAATTTATTCAGGACCTGCAAAGAATTTCAATTTGGGATCTGCAACCATAGCAACATGTAAGCTCCCTGCAAGAATGGAAAGGAGAACTCTTCTAAAGGGGGAAATGAAGTTGGGAGGGCCATAGTGACCAAACAGTCCGTGGCATTTCATTGGCTGAATTGGATGAGCTCTTGCCAGAGAAGAGGAAATGTTTCTTCTTATTATTGGGGTCTGCTGTTATCTCAGGATGTGAGGCTCCCCTATCTGGTCTCCCAAGGCTATTTAATTGAGGTTGCTGTTTATTAATTTTTTACACTTGTAAGAAGAGATAAATAAATCTATCTTTCCTTGCAATTCTCTGTTCCTCCTCCTATCTCCCTACCTCTTATTCTATTGTGGTGGTCTTTTATTCTGTAACCAAAGTTAAGTGTTAAGTAATTTGCCTAATCTCACATGCTAGCAAATAAAAGGTCAAGATTCTTCAAGTGAGGCTTCAACAGTAACTGAACCGAGAACTTCCAGATGTTCAAGCTGGATTTAGAAAAGGCAGAGGAACTAGAGATAAAATTGCCAACATCCCTTGGATCATTGAAAAAGCAAGATTGTTCCAGAAAAACATCTATTCTGCTTTATTGACTATGCCAAAGCCTTTGACTGTATGGATCAAAACAAACTGTGGAAAATTCTTAAAGAGATGGGAGTACCAGACCACCTAACCTGCCTCCTGAGAAATCTGTATGCAGGTCATGAAGCACCAATCAGAACTGGACATGGAACAACGGACTGGTTCCAAATTGCAAAAGAAGTATGTCAAGGCTGTATATTGTCACCCTGCTTATTTAACTTATATGCAGAGTACATCATGAGAAATGCCAGGCTGGATGAAGCACAAACTGGAATCAAGATTGCCTGGAGAAATATCGATAATCTCAGATATGAAGTTGACACCAGCCTTATGGCAGAAAGCAAAGGAACTGAAGAACCTCTTGATGAAAGTGAAAGAGGAGAGTGAAAATGCTGGCTTAAAACTCAGCATTCAGAAAACGAAGATCATGGAATTGAGTCCCATCACTTCATGGCAAATAGATGGGGAAACAATGGAAACAATGAGAGACTGTATTTCCTTGGGCTCTAAAATCACTGCAGATGGTGACTGCAGCCATGAAATTAAAAGACGCTTGTTCCTTGGAAAAAAAGCTATGACGAACTTAGATAGCATATTAAAAAGCAGAGACATTACTTTACCAACAAAGGTCCATCTTGTCAAAGCTATGGTTTTTCCAGTAGTCATGTATGGATGTGAGATTTGGACCATAAAGAAAGCTGAGCACTGAAGAATTGATGCTTTTGAACTTGGTGTTGGAGAAGGCTCTTGAGAGTCCC
The DNA here is from genome assembly GCA_006410935.1 of Redunca redunca. Taxonomy (NCBI): domain Eukaryota; kingdom Metazoa; phylum Chordata; class Mammalia; order Artiodactyla; family Bovidae; genus Redunca; species Redunca redunca. The sequence continues at coordinate 1,283,297 of SJYQ01000626.1, forward strand.
TTTGTCAGCAAGGAGATCCAACCAATCCATCCTAAAGGAAATCAGTCCTGAATATTCATTGGAAGGACTATGCTGAAGTTGAAGCTCCAGTACTTTGGCAACCTGATCAAAGAGCTGACTCCTTGGAAAAGACCCTGATGCTGGGAAAGATTGAAGGCAGGAGCAGAAGGGGACGACAGAGGATGAGATGGTTGGATGGCATCACCGACTCGATGGACATGAGTTTGAGCGAGCTCTGGAGTTGGTGATGGACAGGGAAGCCTGGCGTGCTGCAATCCATGGGGTCACAAAGAGTTGGAGACGACTGAGCAACTAAACTGCACTAAATTTGTGTAAAATCAGTTCTAAAATTTTTTTTAAACCCACATTTTAAAAAACCTTTACAAGTATTTCTCACTCTAGTCAAGTAGTGTGCTTAGGTTACATTTTCTTCTCTATGGCTCCAGTATTGTGACTCCTTTGGCATTCAGAAAACAAGGTTCTTTCAGAATGGTATCATAAGGAACTCTAAGGACCCTCACACTGATGAAACAACTGTACTGGTAAAAAACTCATTTTGGGGAGCAATAATTGCAGTTGTTTTAAGGGCATAAACCACTTTTATGTGGAATCAAAAAAAAAAAAAAAAAAAANAAAAAAAAAAAAAAAAAAAAGAACATTTCCAAAGCAGAAACTGGCTCACAGACTTTGAAAACAAACTTAGGGATACCAATGAGGAAAGTTGAGAGAGATAAATTAGGAGTTTGGAATCAACTCATACACACTACTGTGTATAACATAATCAACAGAAACTGACTGTATAACATAGTGAACTGTACTCAGTACAGTATTCTATAATAACCCGTATGGGAAAAGAATCTGAAAGGGAATGGATATATGTATATGTATAAGTGAATCACTTTGCTGTACACCTAAAACAACACAACGCTGTAAATCAACTCTACTCTCACATAAAATAAAATTTTAACTAAATTTTAAAAATATTGGAAGTTTTGTTAAGAAGCAATTAAGAGAAGATAGGTAGCTTTATGAGAGACAGACTAAACAACAGGGCAGTTACTATACCAGAGAGAACCAGGGAAAGAGACAGCTAAGGAAAGTCTTCTTGGGGTCAGGAAAAACTCAAAGAATAACCTCAGTTACAAAGAAGCTAGAGTGTAATTGCATCATGACACCAGAGTGTTTTATACCCTAGGTTTCTTAGCCTCCAATTAAAATAAATTAATTAATTTAAAAAAAATCTTGCTTAAAAAAAAAAACAACAAACAAAACAATAGAGTAATCACCCAGCACTTAATGGAGCCTAATAACTGAATGTACGTAGTAATCCCTTCAGCAAGTCCTAAGAAAATAACTGAAAATATGTATAGTGAAGAATAAAAACCCAACAATGTTCATAACATCATGATAAAATGAATTTTCCTTTGAACATTTCATGAGCTGCTCAAAATCATTATATATACTTCAGTTTTCTTCCTCCTTGGAACATGTTTTTCTTGTAAAGCTTCCCCCCGACCCCCTGCCTTGTATTGCTAACTGCCCTTTCTCCAGCCTTCCATGCTTGAATGTCCTCAAGCTTTCCCAAGAATTCAATAATTCTACCCTGTTAATTGCTTATTAAAAGTATAAGTATATAGTACAACAGATGTTGCACGGCAGAACTTTTTCATGGTGCATAACTAAAGTTCTATACCCTTTGAAGCAACTCCTTATTTCTCTCTTCCCATCTTTGGAAAACACAATTCTACTTTCTATAAGTTTTACTACTTTAAATACCTCATGTAAGTGGAATTATGTAGTATTTGCCCTTCTCTGGCTGGCTATTTCACTTTGCACAATATCCTCAGTGTTCATCCATGTTGCTGCATATGAGAGACTTTCCTTTTTTTTTTTTTTTTAATGGCTGAATAATATTCTATTGTGTATATAATTACACTTTAAACAAAGTTCATTTATTGATGGATATTTAGATGGTTTCCACTTCTCGGCTATTTTGAACAATGCTGCAGTGAATATGGGAATACACTATGTCTTCAAGATCTGAGTCTCTTTGGATCCAAAAGTGAGATTTCTGGATCCTGTAGCTCTCTTTTTATTTTTTGGAGGAAACTATATAGTGTTTTTCATAATGGCTGCACCATTAAACATATGTTTTATTGCTGTTGAGTTGTAGTTACTCCTTATTCATTTTGGATATTAGTATCTTACCAGATACAGTTTGCAGGTATTTCCTCCCATTCCATAGGTTGCTTTCTCACTCCGTTTATTGTTTCCTGCTATGTAAAAGCTTTTTAGGTTAATGTAGTCTGATTGTCTGTTTTTTTGCTTATATTACCTGTGTTTTGGTGTCATATCTAAGAAATCATTGTTAAGGCTAATGTAATAAAGCATTCCCCCCTGTTTTCTTCTAGAAAATTTTTAGTTTCAGGTCTAATGTTTAAGTCTTTTATTCATTTTGAATTGATTTCTGTGTATGATAAAAGGTCCAGTTTTATTCTTTTGCTTGTGGACATCCAATTTTCCCAGCATTATTTGTTGAAGAGACTTCAACATTTCCACATTGTGTAGTTTTGCCTTTCTTGTCGAAGATCTTTGACTGCATAGGTGAAGGTTTATTTCTGGGCTCTCTGTTCTGTTCTATTGGTCTATGTATCTGTCTTTGTTCCAGTACCATACTGTGGTGTTGGTTTTTTTTTTAATTACTCTAGCTTTGCTATATATTTTGAAATTAGGAAGTGTGAGACTTCCAACTTTGTTCTTTTTGCTCAAGATTGTTTTGACTGCTCAGAATCTTTCATGGTTTTATATGAATTTTAGGATTAATTTTTCTATTTCTATAAAAAGTGTGACTGATATTTTGGTAGTGATTGCATTGAATTTGTAGATCACCTTGGGTAATGTGAGTATTTTTAACAATATTAAATTTTGCAGTTCATGAACACATTTCTTTCTTTTCAGTTATCTGTGTCCTCTTTAATTTCTTTCAGCAGTGCTTTGTAGTTTTAAGTGTACAGGTCTTTCACATTTTTGGTTAAATTTATTTCTAAGTATTTTATTCTTACTGATGCTATTGTAAATGGGTTTCTTAGTTTCCTTTTTAGATTATTCATTGCTAGTTTATAGAAACTCTACTGAGTTTTTTTAATGTTTTAATGTTGATTTTGATCCTGCAACTTTGCTGAATTCATTTATTCTTACAGTGTGTGTGTGTGTGTGTGTGTGTGTGTGTGTGTGTGATCTTTAGACTTTTCTTTGTATTAGATTATATAACATGCAAGTAGAAATAATTTTCCTTCTTCCTTTCCAACTTGGATGCTTCTTTTTTTTCCTTAACTGAATTGCTTTAACTAGGACCTTCAGTACTGTTTTGAATTGAAATGGCAGGAATGGGCATCCTTGTTTTGTCCTTTATCTTAGAGAAAAAGCTTCTGGTTTCTCCCCATTGTTTACTATGTTAGTTGTGGGCTTGTCACACTGGATTTTATTATGTTGAGATAATGTCCTTCTCCTAGTTTGATGAGTACTTTTATCATGAAAGGATGTTGAATTTATCAGATGCTTTTTGTGCATCTATTGAGTTGATCATATGATTTTATCCTTTGTTCCATTAATGTGGTGTAATGCAATGATTGATATTTGTTTGTTGAACCATTCTTGTGTTCCAGGGATAAATCCCACTTGGTTATGATGTATGATCCTTTTAATGTGTTGTTGAATTTAGTTTGCTAATATTTTGTTGAAGATTTTTGCATCTATATTCATTAAGGATATTGTTTTTTAGTTTTCTTTTGATGTCTTTTTCTTTGGTATCAGGGTAATTCTGGCTTCATAAAATGAGTTTGGAAGTGTTCCCTCCTCTTCAGTTTCTGGAAGAGCTTGGGAAGGATTGGCACCAGTTCTTTAAATGTATGGTAGAATTCGCCAGTGAAACCATCTGGTCATGGGCTTTTCTTTGTTGGGAGGTTTTCGATTACCCATTCAGTCTCCTTGCTAGTTATAGGTCTGTTCAGAATTTCTATTTCTTCATAATTCAGTCTTGGTAGATTGCATGTTTCTAGGAATTTATCCATTTCTTCCAGGCTATCCAAATTGTTGGCTTGGAATTTCTCATAATAATCTCTTATAATCTTTTTAATTTCTGTGGCATTATTTGTAATATCTCCTCTCTAATAATTTTGAGTCTTCTTAATTTTTTTCTTAATCTAGCTAAAAGTTTGTCAATTTTGTTGATTTTTTGAAAAAAAAAAACAACTGCATTTTCATTGATCTCTACTATTGTTTTTCTGTTTTCTATTTCATTTATTTTTGTTCTGATGATTATTATTTCCTTTGTTCTGCTAACTTGGGGATTCATTTGTTTTTATTTTTTTAGTCTCTTGTGTTTTAAAGTTAGGTTGTTTATTTGAGAATTTCCATCTTTTTAATATAGGCAATTATTACTATAAACTTCCCTTTTTGTGCTGCTTTTGCTGCATCCTATAAGTTTTAGTATTTTTTTGTTTTCATTTGTCTTAAGATATTTTCTAATTTCTCTTTTGATATCTTCTTTGGCTTATTGGTTGTTCAAGAATGCATTGCTTAATTTCCATATATTTTTGAATTTTTTAGTTTCCTTCTGTTTTTGATTTCTAGTTTCGTTGCACTGTGCTTTGAAAGTACACTTACTTTGATTTCAGTCTTCTCAAATTTTTTAAGACTAGGTTGTGACCTAAAATGTATCTCTTATGGAGAATGGTTTGTGTGTGCTTGAAAAGACTGTATATTCTGCTGCTGTTGGATGAAATGCCCTGTATATAATATTCGGTTCATTTGGTCTATAGTATTTTACAAATCTTGTTTCCTTATTCATCTTCTATCTGGATTCTATCCATTATTTAAAGTGAGGTATTGAAATCTCCTAATGTTATTGTGTTATTATCTATCTTTCCCTTCAATTCTGTCAGTTTTCCTTCCTATATTTTGGTGCTCCACTATTAGGTACATACATCTTTTAAATTGTTGTATCTACCCAATTAATTGACTCTTTTATCATTTATCATGTCCTTCTTTGTCTTTTTTGACAGTTTTTGACTTAAAGTCTATTTTGTCTAATATGATTATGGCCCACCCTGGCCCCTGCTCTCTTTCAGTTACTATTTGCATATTTTTTTCTATACTTTAACTTTCACTCATGTGTGTTCCTAAATCAAAAATCTTTTCTAGATAGCATATTGTTGGATATTTTCTAATCCATTTAACCACTCTATATCTTCTGATTAGGGAGTAAAATCCATTTACATTTAAGTAGTTATTGATAGCAAAGAACTTACTATTGCCATTTTGTTAGTTGTTTTCTGTCTTATATTTATCCGTCACCCTCTTTCCTCTCTTTTTTCCTTCCTTTGTGTTTTGTTGATTTCTTTTGGTAGTGATATGTTTTGATCCCTTTTTAATTTTCTTCTGTGGATGTTCTACACAGAATGGTACTTTCTTGATGGTTACCATGGGGCTTACATAAAGCAGCGTATATTTACAACAATCTATTTTAAGCTGATAAAACTTAACTTTATTGCATACAAATACTCTTCACATTGACTCCCTCTTCCTTATACTTTCTGTGTTATTGATGTCAAAACATTACATCCTTCTAAATTCTGTATCCATTAACATATTTTTATAGTAATAGTTTTTAAAAATACTTTTGTCCTTCAACCCCTATACCAGAATTAAAAGTGATTGATGTACCATTATTACAGTATTTTGTATTTGTCTGTATATTTACAGAGGAGCCTGGTGGGCTGCAGTCCATGGGGTTGCTAAGAGTCGGACACGACTGAGCGACTTCACTTTCACTTTTCACTTTTATGCATTGGAAAAAGAAATGCAACCCACTCCTGTGTTTTTGCCTGGAGAATCCCAGGGACGGTGGAGCCTGGTGGGCTGCCATCTCTGTGGTCGCAGAGTTGAACATGACTGAAGTGACTTAGCAGCAGCAGCAAGCTTTATACTTTCATATGCTTTTATGTTGTTCAGCATCCTTTTGTTTGAGCTTGACGGAATCCCTTTAGCATTTCTTGTAGGCAGTTATAGTGATGATGAACTCCATCAGCGTTGTTTTTTTTTTTTTAAACCTGGGAAGGTTTTCTTTTTCCTTCATTTTTCAAGTACCACTTTTTTTTTTTTTTTTTTTTTGCCACATATAGTGTTCTTGGTTGGCAGTTTTTCCCTTTTGGCACCTTGAACATATCATCCCACTGCCTTCTGGCCTGTAGAGTTCCTGCTAAAAAGTTCACTGATAGTATTATGGGACTTCTCTTGCACACAGTGATTCACTTTTCTTTTGTTGCTGTTAGAATTTTCTCTGTATTTCTCTTTTGACAGTTTGACTACAATGTGTCTTAGTGTGGATTTCTCTGGATTTACTATGGTTGGAATCCATTGGATTTCTGAAATATGGATATAATTTCCTTCCTTAGTTTTGGGAAGTTTGGGGGCACTATTTCTTTAAATAAGCTTTCTGTCACTTATACTCTGTTCTTCCAGGCCTCCCATGATGGATATATTGATTTGCTTATGATATCCCGTGTGTTCCTCAGACTTTCTTCACTCTGTTTCATTCTTTTTTCTGATCTAGTCTTCTGATTGGATAATTTCAAGTGACCTGTCCTCAAGTTCACTGATTCTTTCTTCAGCTTAATTGAACCTAGTGTTAAATCCTCCTACTGAATTTTCTTACTTCAATTATTTTATTGTATTCTTTCACTCCAAATTCTGTTTTGTTCTTTTTAATATTTTATTTTTTGCTGATATTTTCACTTTGTTTATGCATCATTTTGATCTCATAGTGTATCATTATAAATGGTTATTTTAATTCTCTGTCAGGTAATTTATATGCCTCCATTTCTTTAAGATAAATTTGATTTATTTTATTCTTTTGTACAGAGAAGGCAATGGCAACCCACTGCTAAGAGTTGGACACGACTGAGCGACTTCACTTTCACTTTTCACTTTCATGCATTGGAGAAGGAAATGGCAGCCCACTCCAGTGTTCTTGGCTGGAGAATCCCAGGGATGGGGGAGCCTGTTGGGCTGTTGTCTATGGGGCTGCACAGAGTCGGACACGACTGAAGCAACTTAGCAGCAGCAGCATTCTTTTGTATGGGCCATATTTCCCTGTTTCTTCATGTATCCCATAACTTTGTTTTAGGATTGGCACACTTGAAGTAAAAGCCACATCTCATAGCCTTTATAGACTGGCCCTTTCTGCAGAAGACTTCTAATCAGCTTGACTAGAGATTCTGGGGGTCTCTGTAACCTTTTCTTAGAGGGAAGGGAATGCAAATTCTTTGAGCCTGTGTGTGCAATTTCTCAGTTAGGTAGAGCTGGCTGATTTCTTTTTCCAGGGACTCATAATTTTTTGCTCTACCTGGGGTCACTCTGTGGTACTGCAAGTTCTCTGGTTTTACGATGTGTGTTGGTGTTGAGTTGTCTAGTTCTTCATGACCCCATGGACTGTAGCCTGTCAGGCCCTTTGTCCATGGAATTTCCCAGGCAAGAATACTGTAGTGGAGAGCCATTTTCTGTTCCAGGGGATCTTCTTGACTCAGAGATTGAACCTGCATCTCCTGCAGGTCCTGCATTGGCAGGCAGATTCTTCACCACTGCGCCACCTAGGAAGTCCTGGTTTTCCAGTAGCAAGCTGTTATGATGTCCCTTGTTCTCAGAGGCCTCCAGATTTCTGCTGTATGCTGACTCCCCATCAGCAGCCTGAATTAGGTGAGACAGATACCAGCCCCCTCTGCACTCTTCTAAAGAGCTTGAACATCAGACATATGTTCCTTTCAGTCCTTCCAGAGGAAGAAGCCTCAGATTGTTCTACCCCTAACTGCATTGAACCATCCTAGTCCGTGAATGCCAATTTACCCATTCTTCCTTGTTCTCAGTGGCGCCAAGGCATCCAGACTACAATGGTTCTGTCAGTACTCTGAATTAGACAAGACAGATACCAGTTCCCCAGTAGCCCTCTGAAGAGCTGGAATGTCAGATACAGCCTCTACTTTTCTCTTCACCCCCAGGCTAAAAAGTGTGAGCCAGGTTATTCTCTACCACTGCTGAGCTGTGCCAGCTTAGAAAAGGGGCTGAGGCAATTAAAGTGAAATTGCTCTTCTTATCCATTTGAATGTGGCTTTTCATAGCTTTGCACTCTGGTATGGCAACATCTTGACTAGATTCTAGAATTCTCATTGCAGTATTATGGTCTGTATTTTGTTAAATTGCAGTTTCTGTGGGGGAAAGAGAGTGGAATTTTGCATTCATCCAGCTTGTGATTCACTCCCTCTGTGATTTACTCGTGGGCTCTACTACATTTGTCATTCTGAGAGTCCTTTCACTGCTTTCTTAGGTTGGAAGCCCTCTTTCCTTCATCATATATCTTGTTTCCTTACAAGTTATGCTTTCTAATTAATGACACATGCACAGAAAACTAATATCTGCAAAGAATAAACATTTTTTTTCATTCTTCCTTACATTTGATTTGATGATTCCAAGAATAAACATTTTTTTTCATTCTTCCTTACATTTGATTTGATGATTCCATTCAATAGAGACCTCTAGGTCCAGAGTAATTTTGCCTTACAGTGTTGATGGTATTGCTTAGAGAAAAGACTGAGGCTATTCTTGGAGTGGTATGTATGTAAGTCTGTAGCAGTTGGGGATGGATTTCTGGTATCAACTATTGTATAGTCAAACTTTAAACTAGTTCTCATGTTTTTGGCTCCATCTGTTTACTCTGTTTCTTTTTTGAGTATAAACTCTTCTCTTAGTCAAGACCCTCCTTGATATTTTACTCACCAGGACAGCTCCCTCTTTTACTGCAGTTGGAAAAATATATATATATATATATATATATATATATATATACACACACATATACACACACACACACACACAAA
>SJYQ01000626.1:1293367-1321076 GCA_006410935.1 Redunca redunca
CTCTTTGCATCAGGTGCTCAAAGTATTGGAGCTTCAGCTTCAGCATCAGTCCTTCTAATGAGTATGGGGATGACAGAGAATTGATTTTCTTTTCTTACTGGTTTGCTCTTACCCTCAGCATTCATCTTGTTACCTTGCACATATAGTAGCTGTTCAAAAAGTTTTTGCATATTGATTGTTTGAGTTTTAATAAGACTATCACTCATCACAAAGAAAAGTATATCCTGAGATACACAGGGTTCTTACTTCAACTTAGCTTTAATTTAAAATTATATAGCATAATTCTAAGTGATCTTTAAAATATTAAATATATATAAACATATATATGTTTTTACAATATTAATAAAAATACATAAATTATAAAAATACATTTGGATGTTTATCATTTTTTCCCACCTATAATTTAGGGGTAAATGGTTGTTGTAAGATTTAGAAACATCTTGATTTAAAAGGCCCCCAAAGCCTTGTGTTCTAACCTATACTTTAAAAAATTTCCTCTGACTGGAACAGAGAGGGAATGACCTCTCATTCTAGGAAACATTAAAAGTGTTCTAATGTCCTAGTAATATATCTATCATATGTCTGAAAATAGTGTGTTTTGGAATATTTAGGATGACCAAACTACTTATCTCTCAGATGGAGGAAGGCTGTGATTGGGGAAGAAGGACTACTTACACATCTATTTTAAGTCTGGTCACAAAAAGATACTTATTTCATAAAAAACACTGTTTTGTCTTTGCAGATGTAACTGTGTGGAGCCACATAATCCTAGTAATAATACATTGAAGGAATGGAGGGAGTCCAATATTTCTGCCTCCGACATAATTTGGGAGAACCTAACTGTTTCGGTAAGTGAAACATGTCTTGAATCTTATTACTATAAGGTCTTTTTTGACGTTTTGAATGTCAAAATTATTGCCACTAAGGCAAATTATTTTAAATAAGTACTATTACAAAAGTGATAGTTTTATTTCATCCATTCAAATATGCATAAGTTAACTGGGGGTTTTCTTTCATTATTAAGCTTTTCTGATAGTAATCCTGAATTACTCTAAAAGCACACATATATGGCATAATGTGACTAGATTAATTGAAAGCACATTAAATAAGAGTAATGTTGACCTAAATTAAACCATATGACAGAACTAAGTCAGCCTTCTGTGTAAAAATGCTTTTACCTCGCTCCATAATCCTGCTCCAGCTGTTCAGAATATGTTGAGAGGGAGGGGATGTTTGTTAATATTTTGGTATAAATATTGAACTTTTGGGGAAAACCAAAGTCACTATTCTTACAATTCTGGCATCTCCCTCAGAAAGAGTTTTCTTACTTCCATTTTCTCCTTATCTTCCTTCCATTTAAGAAAGAGAATGACAACATATTTTTCATCTATCAAAGTTAAATCATACCTTTAAAAATATTTCTGTCTTTCCTTTTTTTAATGATATCTTTTTTCCCCCTTCATAGTTGAATGTCTCTATTTTTCTTGATCTCTTGTAATATTTGTGCACACCTACTTTCATCTATATTTACATCCTTTACTTCTGGTCAATCAAATCTCATAATTGAAAAAATACAAAGATTCTGCTTTTAATAAGTATTAAAATCTGAGTCATTCTAGTTTCTTTTCTATTCTTCTCAGTTACAGACATTACCGTCCAAAGCTTCTGCCAGTTTACCTACCTGTATAAGCTCAAATCCCATTATGACCACAGCACAAAGCTGTATGAATTCTAGTTCATTTCATGAGAAACACATTTTAGTAAGTGAGCCAGTTAGTGATACACACAAACCTTTTTTGTTGTACGATTATAAAACTCTAAACACGGTTCTTACAAGAGCACTTGACCTCTTGCCTATTTTTCTCACTTTTCCTCATTAAGTATTTTTTTCAGAATCAAAATTTTTAAAACTCTATCTTTGACCTATATTTTACTACCTTTCTTCTTTCCCTAGTATTTGCTCTAAAATGTCTTCAGTTTCATTTTTTTCTGTTATAGTTAACATTTATTCTGTTGTATTTTTCCTTAGAAAAAAGATTACCGAACTTTTCCCTTTCAGAGAGCTCATCTAAGCTGACCAATAAAAGACATGATGAGCTGAACAAGAAAGAATGCTACAGTTGTTCAGAATTTAGACATGGTTGATCCATTCAGCAATGCATCTTCCATTTATATTCTCCTTTTATAAACTATAAGGATATTATATTTTAAGAGTTCCTTGCTTTTGTCCCTCATCTTGGTGTCCCCTACAATACACTTACCCATAATTTCATCTCTAAATTATGTTTTATAGTCTTGAATAAGTTCATGTTAAATATAATATTTATTCCATATAGTAGCAAATCCTGAATCATACATTTCTAAGACTCATAGCACAATTGATCTACCTAGGCATGAGTTAATTTTAAATATTAGAAGTTTTAGGGTCAAGCAGAGTACAGTAAAAATACTTTGCAATCAATCAAACAAAGCAAATCTAATCCTGAGGTATTTTGGGTTTTTTTTTCTTTGTTAAGTTCTGCACTAGGTGTTAACAGTCTGGCAGAAATTTTCGTATTATTTTTCATTAGGTAAAAGCACTGTTTACAATGAATAATTGCTAATCTTGACCAGAAATAGCACTTATCACCAAAGGGTATTCTACATAATGAAAAAAACTTACAATTTTAAGTCATTGAGGACCATAATGATTTGTCTTAATTGTTATTCTATTTTTTTCTCAGCATAACCATCAGGATCATCAAAAGCATTTTATTAATTTTATTAACAGTGCTAATGGCTGTTATAAGTAGTTTTGTAAAAATGGTCATGTAATATTTACTCTGTGTATTAGTCACTTGATAATTTTTAATTGAATTGTTACATATCTCATGAATAATTTTTACCTTGCTAACTCAGCAATGGCAAGAACTTTAGCTTTCCTTGATTCTCCCAAATAACTGTATGCATAGTAAGTGTTCAATAAACATTTAATGATTATTTTGAAAAGCAGTCTCAAATCGCAGATTTACTCTTTAATGTAAATGTCTTGGTTTATTTTGTTTTCTAGCTTTATTGAGGTATAATTGACAAATAAAAATTATATATTTAAGGTATAAAATATATTTTGATGAATGTATACAAGGTGAATGATTACCACAATCAAGCTAATTAACACACATCACCTCACATAAGGAACCTTTTTACTTGGTGAAAACAAGATCTACTCTCCCAGCAAATTTCGATTATTTAATCAATGTTATTAATCATAGTCACTGTGTTATACACTAGCACTTCATAGTTTATTTATCCTGCATAACTGAAACTTTGTTCCCTTCAACCAATATTTCCCCAGTTTTCCTCTCTCCCTGGTCATTGGTAACTATCATTCTACTCTCTGCTTCTGAGTTTGACTTTTAGCTTCCACACAGAAGATGAATCATACAGTATTTGTCTTTCTGTGTCTGGCTTGTTTCAATTAGCATGTCTTACAGGGTCATTCATGTTGCTGCAGTGACAACGTTTCCTTCCTTTTTAAGGGTGAATGATATTCTATTGTATGTTTATACTACAGTTTCTTAACCCATTCATCCATTGACAGACATCTAGGTTATTTCCATATCTTGACTATTGTGAATAATGCTTAATTCAAGTGTTTTATAGCAAGCTAGAGTACTTAGGTTTCTATGTTTATATATATATTTTAGCAGTATATCAAAATATGTCATTATAAGGAATTCCTAGACAAGGTTTAAAATATTCACAAGCAATTAACTAGCAATTGGTTAAGAATTGTTTCAATGCCAGAATTACATATTTAGCTTATACATAAATAAGGGGCAGGACACTAATGCCAACTCTAATTTCTTACTTTATCAAACTTAATTTTTACCAACTTATAAAATTGTTGAAGCTTAAAACGTGTTGAAGAATAATTAGTAGAAATGAGTTTGTCAACAAGCATTTTTTTCATTTTCGTAAGTGAAACCATATGTGAGACTCAAAATAAGAGAACAGGATTTAGATTTAGTTTTCTCTTCCAAATCTCAGGACTTCATGTGTGTGTGTGTGTTTTAAGGGTACAGTTGGTATAAACCAGAAAATAAATGTAGAATATAGTAGCTCACAATTTTTCCTTTTTTAAATAACATACTGCCCCCCTAAAAGAAAGAAAAATATACTTTTCAAATTTGCTTTGAATTGAAGTGACTAGGCAGGCTAATGGCAATGTATTATAGCTTATAAGACACTTAAATAATTCTTTAAATGGTTTCTATATTACTAAGAATTGAGAACAAGACGCAACCAAGTCCAAGACTTGGAGTACTTTTATATCTACACAAAAGATTGAAGATGATCACACATATATAGGTAATGTGTTTACAAAAGAACTTTTAGCACCTCTTTGTATTTATCCATTCTTTTTTAAATTTACTTTTAATTGGAGGATAATCGCTTTACAGTGTTGTGTTAGTTTCTGCCATACAACAGCATGAATCAGCCATAAGTATACATATACCTGCTCCCTCTTGAACTTCTCCCCCAGCATCCCACCTTTCTAGGTCATCACAGCGCCAGGTTGAGCTCCCTCTGTTATACAGCAACTTCCCACTAGCTATCTATTTTGCACAGGGCAATGTATCTATTTCAGTGCTACTCTCAATTCATCCCACCCTCTCCTTCACCCATTCACAAGTCCAGTCTCTATGTCTGGGCCTCTATTCTTGCCCTGCAGACAGGTTCATCAGAATCATTTTTCTAGCTTCCATGTATATATATATTCCATTACTTTGCTTAGTAATTGCTTTACTAGTAAAGCTGAACAAGGGGCAAGAGAAGGGACTAAAAATTTCAAGGATTTGTTTTTGCTTCTTTATCCATTTTAACAGAGTTTTGAGAGAAGGAAAAACTAAAGCTATAATTAAGGCTTGGGGATTTTTTTTTTTTCCAATTAGCAAAGTTTCTGTGCTCTGTATTAACTTAATGTGGTTAACTGGAATTCAACTTTAGCTAGCAAAAAAAATGTAGCATTTGCAGTTAGATTAGAAAAAGGAACAGAATTGTTTTAGATAATTACGAAGTATACAGACAATATTTCTCAAAAATCCCAGCCTTACAGGTAACTGTCCCAAGTGATTTTACTAGTTTGTTTTTGGATAACAAGGTGGCGGTCTGTGATTTAGTCTAGAATCTTTCAAAGGTATGTGTTTCCTGCTGTACTCCAGGGCTTGAGGCTTTGTTTATTGGACAGTCTCTGCTGGTGATCAGTCTGGCAGTCCATATTTTCTCCTAAGATCTTTCTGTACCATGGCACGATTCAGTTCCTAATTCAGGTTCAGAATATCTCAGGTACTAGCAAGGTCACTGGATCACTTAACCCATTCTTTTCTGTCTTGAAATAAAAAATTAAAATTTAACGTTCTAATTTTTAAAATGAAATGGTAAAATCCAATCTAATATGAGCTTTAAAAAAAGGTCTTAATTTCAAAAAAATATTGTTTAAAATGCTGGTTTTTTCCTCCAAGAAAGAAAAATTTTTTGACTTTGCTGCCACCTCATGGCTAAGGCAGCAATTAGAAATGATTCTTCAGGGGCTTATAAAATATATACCAGGGGAAGAATAAAAAAGAAGGATCATGAAGTCATTTGTTGTTGTTGTTATACAGTTGATCAGTTGTGCCTGACTCTATGTGACTCCACAGAGTATAGTTTGCCAGGCTCCTTTGTCCTTGGAATTCTCCAGGCAAGACTCCTGGAGTGGTTTGCCATTTCCTTCTCCAGGGTATCTGCCCTACCCAGGGATGGAACCGGGTCTTCTGCATTGGCAGGTGGGTTCTTTACCCCTGAGCCACCTGGGAAGCTCCTGAAAAAGTCATAGTAAATATGAACTTTGCCCTGCTCCTAACGTACTTTTTCTCTTTTGTTCTATAGTTTAAGTTTGAGCCCCATCTTTGACTTCTAGTTTCACTTCAGTAATAATATATCGTATTTTTTTGTTGTTGCTTTTCTCACCTTTCTTGGGAGCTTTAGGACTAGGTAATTCCAGAGAATCACTGTTCTCCTTTCATATGCAATAATATTCCCACCAGCGCTGCTGCTGCCCAGCAGTGGTGAAGCTATAGCAAATTACTTACCTTCTCTATACCATAGTTTCCTCAGATACAACATGGAAATCACAGCAACTGCCTATTTTAAAGGGTTGATGTGATAATTAATTAAGTTGATGATTGGTGAATCAGTCAGTTTTATAGATTTAATTTTTAAAAGGCAAACATTTTAGAAATGGTTCTGTCACGCGAGTGTATGTGCCTCGGTTCTTTGTCTCCTCACAACAAACCTTTGGAGCGAGGGACATTAACGCCCTCAGCGCGTCACAGCCCTGGGGTCTTGGACAAACCGTGTCATAGCTCTTAGGCAAATCGGTGTTACAGCTCTATTTATTTAGAAGGTAGCAGGAGAATCCATCCTTGAAGCGTGAGGGCATGCCAACCCAAACACTCCAAGAGAAGAGAGTGGAGGAGCAGGCGGGGGAGAGAGAGAGAGAAAGTGAGGGGGAGAGAGAGAAAAGAGCGCGCGCAAGCAGGAGAGAGAGAGGGAGAGAAAAGCGCTTTGGCTGCTCCTTTTATATGATTTTTCCTCCACCTGGGCCTGCCCTGTGCAAATTGGGCTTAGGCAGGAGTGCTGTGTGTTCCACCTGAAGTCTTCACTCTGGTCTTCGGACCTTCCTTTGACCTTCCTTGTCTTTTAGCCACTGCCATTTTGGACTTCTTTTCCCTATTCTATCTACCGAACAGTTCTTAACTGCTCACTACCTATCCAAACATGAGCCTTAATGAAAAACCTTGGCAACTCCACTACAAGTGATCCTAAGACATTAGTTTTTCTGAAAGAATTGTGTCCACCTTTTGTTCTTGATAGCTCCATTTGTTTTACTTCTGTGGCAGGAGTGCAAGTCGCTGCACGGGGAGTACGTCGGGCGAGCCTGCGGCCACGAGCACCCCTATGTTCCAGATGTCCTGTTTTGGTCAGTGATACTCTTCTTTTCCACAGTTACTCTGTCAGCCACACTGAAGCAGTTCAAGACTAGCCGCTATTTTCCAACCAAGGTACTTAGACTACAGTTTTTCTGATCAAAGTGTCTACCAGCATAAAGCATGTTACGGTGATATGTGTATTTTAGGACAAAAGGAAGAGCGATTACTGTCATTAAAGGGGCCACTAAAAGGCTTTTGTGTGACTGAGTAGCCGTACTTGGAGCGAGGTGTGGTGAGGTGAAGAGGAAGCATTTTGTGAGACCGGAGCTGGGAGTGCAGATTGCCCGTAGGCTTATCTCCTAACTTCAAATCCCAGAGATAAACTCCCACTTTCTGACTTTCATTTTTGGAACTCAAAAGCACACACTGCATTACTGATTGTCACTTTCTTGCCCAGTGAACAGTGGGAACTATTCCAGCCTGACAGACACCTCATAGGAACCACTGTTACATTTTGTAATTGGGAAAGCCCCTGCAAGACTCATTGGAACACTATCCCCTTTTCATTTCTAAAGTGTCAGTCTCTCCCCCTAACCCACCACGTTTGCATCTGCATATTTGGAAAAGAAAGTAAACAGAGAAACAGCTTAGTTCAATATTTAACACTGCAAAGTAACACCTATAAGGCCTGACTCAGCCAAAAAAGGACTAAGGAAGGAAGGGAGGGAGGGAGAGAGAAGAAAAGAAAGAAGAGAAACAAGAAAACAAGCTTTTGAGAGATGAGCTAAAAATTATGATGAAAATTCTACTCTGGGAAAAATTTTTAAGAACTGTTTGAGAGAAGCTTTTGTTTTTGTTACATCTTCCTTCCCTGAGTTGGAAGATTCATTTCTTTCCTCCAAAAGCTTAATTTGATTAATATAGAACTGATTTTTTAAATTAAACTCCTGAATTTTGTATGTGTTTGTGTGTGTGTGACATAAAGGCATCCTAATAAAAGCCAGATCTTACTGAACATTGTTTAAGGATTTTGCTCAAAGAAGACTTTATAATTGAGAAATAGAATAACTTTTAAATTTACTTACTCTGTTGTGCACATCACCTGCTGCTATACTTATATCTCAGATAAACTATTGTGATACTTCAATAAAAACAGATTTTATTTTATAGTGTTTGGGGTTTATCATATTAAAATGTTACCTGTGTGAGAAAGAGTATTAAAATTTAGCCAAATTCTCTCCATGCAATGTTATTCTGTATTTTAAATATTCACACACTGGAATTCATAATAAACTTAGATTTTTATCAGCATCACTGGTGTGCATGAACCATGCATGATTCCCATAATAAACTTAGATTTTAAATAAATACTGAAAACAGCACAATCAGCATTATAGCTATTCCATAATGCCTCATTTTGAAAAGGTTGAGTGTATATTTATCTTAATGACAGAGGTATATAAATATGACAGAATTAACAGTAATATTATAGTATGTATAAAATGTAATATTATGATATCATGTCATAAAGTATGATTCTAGATTATATTCCTGAGTATTCCTCACTATTTATAGTTCCTTCAAGTGACAAGTGTTTTAATTTTCTTTAGGTTCGATCCATAGTGAGCGACTTTGCTGTCTTTCTTACGATCCTATGTATGGTTTTAATTGACTATGCCATTGGGATCCCGTCTCCAAAACTACAAGTACCAAGTGTTTTCAAGGTAAAGTTATCATAACATTTACTATTTCTCCATCTCTGTAGGTCTAATTTTTATTCAGATGATGGCTATAAACCTACCACTTGGGATTTTCAGAAAATATAAAGAATATTGATTAATATAACAGAAAATAAAATGCCCACAGCCCAACTACAATTTTGGTCTAATGTTAAAAAATAAATAATAATCACACAAATAGAGACCTGGAAGCCACCTGAAAAAGTTTCCTGTTAATTCTTCCAGTAGGAATGTCTATATTCCTAAAAGATAAGGAAACATTTTGAAAATAAGGGAAATGCATTTTCTTTTTGCAGAACTGCACAATGGATAGGGATTGGAAAACAAAATTAGGTCTGGAATAGACTGAACAACTATGACCTTGGGCCAGTTACTTAATCTCTTTGAACCTGTTTTCTCGCCTATCAAACAGAGCTGGGGACTTCCTCAAAGAATTGTCAAAATGAATTCATTTGGGACTCATCTCAGGCACCAGCCATGTTTAGAACCCTTCCCTGAGTGTCTTTTGGCTGTTTTTACTTAGTGGCCTGGATACATATCTAAAATGAGTTATATGCAGTTGTCAATGTGATATTTGTGAAAGTGAATGAATTTGCCAATCCAATAGCATGTATGATAATAGTGATATAATTTTATTTAATATAGATATTGATTGAGAACAAAGATTTTTGAGCCAGTCTATCAGAGTTGAAATCTTGTTTTCACCACTCACTAGCTTTGCGACCTTGAGAAGTTTATTCTCTATGCCTATTTCCTTGTCTGTAACTTCTTTAGACTGTTGTGAAGGAAAAAGTGAGTTGAAATATTTAAAACACTTAGAATGGTGCCTGGTACCATGTTTTGTAAATATATAAATATAATTCATTTGGCATATCAGTTTATAAACAGGGCTTTCCTGGTATTGTCTGTAAGACTTCATTTGATTAGATATTTATTAATCCAGTTAATAACTATGCATTCTTTAATTTTTCACAGCCCACAAGAGATGATCGGGGCTGGTTTGTTACACCTTTAGGTCCAAATCCATGGTGGACAGTAATAGCTGCTATTATTCCAGCTTTACTTTGTACTATTCTAATTTTTATGGACCAACAGATTACAGCTGTCATTATCAACAGAAAAGAACATAAGCTAAAGGTATATTTTAGCATCTATTTTAATGTAAATCATTGATTTAACTGAGATCAATTGATGTTTTTTATGTTTATTATGCTTTGTATTCTATATTATAGTTTGTATTCTATAGTCATCTGCAGAGTGAAATATTAAAATTTTCAGATTTATACTTTTATTTTCTATATTCACAGTACTTTGTCTTACAATAAGCTTAAACTGATTATTAATTAATTTATTTGTGGCACTTGGCTGAGCTCTAAATTCTAAAACCCTACCTCTAGGACCTAAAATTTAAAAATGTTGCCAAAGTTCTAGTGTTCTTTACCGTGTTTAACACATTTTAATGAAATGGTCTATTTTGGTGAAGTGTAGTTTTACCAATTTGTCTTACATCTGAGATTCTTCTATTTCTATATTTGACTCTAAGTATTTCTATTAGATTGCATTTATTTTGGAACAAATTACATCTTCAAATAATTCTCATTTTTCTTTAGTTATTTCTCCATCTATAATGTCTATGACATCAAAACCAAGTTATAAATGTTATAGTTTTTAAGTGACATCTTTGTTTAGTTTTACTGCAGATTTCAATTTTCTTTTACAAAGAGAATAAATATAAATATATTTTATTTATTATATTCTGACCCTGCCATTTTGCAACTGTGAATAAAGTTGTTCATAGGTATGAGATATGTAATGTGAGCACTGTCATTTATAGGAATATATTAAGTTATATTGAACCAACAAAATCACTGAATGGTTAAAAGTACTCTGAATCAAACCTTATAAAAATTAGAACACTCACAATCTTGTTTTTTCTGGTATCATGGGATAATGGTGAGCTATCATCATATATTCTTTAAATTCTAGGAAAAATTTTGTCAGAGCAACAGAAATTATACTTTATAGAATTTTTAAGTATGTACCTTAGGAAGATTTTTAAAACCTGATTGAACTATTGGATAGGAAGGAGAAGGAAATGGCAATCCACTCCAGTACTATTGCCTGGAAAATCCCGTGGACAGAGGAGCTTGGTAGGCTACAGTCCATGGGGTCATAAAGAGTCAGACACAACTGAGGGACTTCACTAGTAATGACATAGTAAAACCTGATGACTTCACAAAAGTTAACAAAGGACTGAATGAACCAGAGAATATTCTTATAATTTTATGGTTTCTATCTGAAAAATTACAGGTTGAATCTTGTGTTTTCCGGGAGTAGGGAAAACCTTCCTCTCAAACTAATTATGAAAATAATTTGGTAAAATTATACGTTATAAACAAAACAATTGTATTTTCTCTCTTTCTAACTTCTCCAGAAATTTGAAACTCTTAGGTTTCCAGTATGGAGAAGGCAATGGCACCCCACTCCAGTACTCTTGCCTGGAAAATCTCATGGGCTGAGGAGCGAAGAGTCAGACACGACTGAGTGACTTCACTTTCAGTTTTCACTTTCATGCATTGGAGAAGGAAATGGCAACCCACTCCAGTGTTCTTGCCTGGAGAATCCCAGGGACGGGGGACCCTGGTGGGCTGCCCGTCTATGGGGTCGCACAGAGTCAGACACGACTGAAGCGACTTAGCAGCAGCAGTAATGACATAAATATAAGAAACCACAGTTATTTGCAATAAATCCTACTGAAAAGGAATTTTGTCTATTATATTGGGGAAAATGTGTATTTGTTTTAAAATAAAGAGCATTTTTTAATTCTGTTTTTAGAAAGTAACAAGAGTGCTCAAAACCTTTTTTAAAAAATGAGTTCATATTAACTTCTTGTTTTTGTCAAAGAAAAATTTTAATTATTAAAGATATATTCTACAGAAATATCACATGAAGTCTTAGGAACTAGACCAATGATGTGCTGGTACATGTTTAACAACCAGTTCTCTGTGTGTAAAAAAAAAATCCTGATTTATAATGTTTGCCGATTTTCATGATGTGAATACTCCCATCATGGCCCATTTCAAGCTACCAAAGTGACATCAACTGGCAGAAAGAAAATTGAAAATTAAACAATTGGCTCTCATAAGTCTATATGAGCTGGCTCCAAAATACTGCTGAACTACATTATTCAATATTGGAAACTTTGAATCATTTACAGCTCTTGAAATAAGAAATTCAGATTTCCAAGTTAGTAGTCAACTTATTTAATATCAATCATTCAAAAATATTTGATATTAAAATATCAGCCTTCTGCCAAAGCAAATACTGCCACAACCTAATTATTAAAGTTACAGAGTTAAATAATCTATAAAGCTGGTGTTAAGAACTTTATGTTGAACATTTTTAGTCTGCTATTCTCTAAGAAGTAGGAAAACATTTTTCCTAGACACCAGTTTATTTTTTAAAACTGAAAACATCTCCATTTTTCTCATCTCTATTTTTATTATATACCGAAATATGTATTTTCATACCTCATATGTTGCATTTTTTTTTTCGCATAAGAACATTATCATGGTAATCCTCCCATGTCAACAGTATAGGCTGCATTATCATTTTAATGGAAGTTCATATATTTCCTTGTATGACACGTGTTTTTAAATGAACTAAAAGACTCTTGTTTTAGAAAGAAAGCTATATAATCATTGTTTCTCTTTCAAAAGAAGTTGGTTTTTTGTTTGTTTTTGCTTTTATAATTAGGCAGAAATATTACTAATTTCACTGAAAAATTCTCTTCGTATATTTGTTTTCCAAATATTAGTGGAATTATATTAAAACAGAATGTAGAAGTAAGTGAAAAATTGCCAAGGGTGATGTTACCTCTTTGGCTGTCCTGTATGCTTGCCCCTTCCAGATCTCTCTACCTTATAATCACATAATGCTGGCTCTTTGTTCTCCCTGAGTCCATGGTAGGCCCTTGACATTCACAGACTTTCCAAAGCTCCAGATCAATAAATGTACTATGTTATTCCACCTTTATGTATCATGTAGAATAGCTAAAATATAGTAAAGCATTCTTTAAGTTGTCCTTTCAGTTACCTTCTTTTCTAGAATTAAATGCTTTTGTCAAATTAAAGCATTTAATATTTCTGTCACTAAAATGAAGTTGAGACTATATTATTAAACTATATTATATTATTTGTATATTACTTTTTATTGTACAAATTGCTGTATAGTCAAAAGATGCCTATTTTACCCCTTAATAGCCTGGATTTAATAGACAGAGCAAATCTGGTTTAATCATAAAGCCAGATAAGGCTTTGCTATATTGTCACAAGAAGAAGAGTTGGTCTTTTCTTGGCCACTATGAGTCTGAACACCCTCAATTTCCTTTGGATATGGATATTTTCAAAGTAAGTTCTGTCCAGTGAAGACATATTTTATCTATACTGAATACTTTTCTCTTTTTTTTGCTTCTAACCCTGTGTTCTCTAAGCTTCAGTATCACGTGGCCTGCTGCTACTGATTTTCCTGTTAACAGCAAAAAAATCACTTTCTCAGAATGTTCTTTACTCAGAGTAACGGTCTGTTCCATAACCGCTCTCCCCACCTGTTGCTTCCCTGAAATGTCTGCACAGTCTCTGGCTTTTACTTGAACCACATTGTCACAAAAAGACACCTGTTTCTTGATTATATCCCCAGACCACAAGTTAACCACATTATCAACTTTTGCTGATTTTCTTTTCTTATTTGAAAACCTGTTTTTGTCTTGATTAGAGCATTCCCTGAGATAGTTAGATGAATGACAATTTCTAGATTCTGTATCAAGCCTCTGGTAGAGGTCATGTTATATATTTAAGTCGACATCACATAGCCAAGTCACCTAGAAATTTCATCATTTCATTCTTTATCTCTTGCAAACCTATGTTTTAGATCTTTTCACTTTTTTTTTCCCTTCCATTACCAAAACCAGTTGCTGAGGTTTTCTCCTAGAGGAATCTTTTTATTTTAGAGGATTTTTCTCCTACTACTAAAATTTTTTTTTGTCATTTTGTGTTACTACATATGCAATAAAGCTGTGTTGAGCTGAAGAATCTAGCGCCAGCTCACAGGGTAAGTGACTGACTCCTCCCTCAGA
Organism: Redunca redunca; assembly: GCA_006410935.1. Taxonomy (NCBI): domain Eukaryota; kingdom Metazoa; phylum Chordata; class Mammalia; order Artiodactyla; family Bovidae; genus Redunca; species Redunca redunca. The sequence continues at coordinate 1,307,194 of SJYQ01000626.1, forward strand.
ATGAAGAATTTCAAGACCACCAAAACTAACTCACAACACCTCATGATCTTTAGGTCACTCAAAAGCATCAGAAGTTGCGAATGTAAAAACTTGAGAATGCAAATTACCATTCGTATTATATGTAGATGTAAATCCATACTCTCTGTAGCATTTCTCATTTGTTTGTTTCCACCCTAGAGAAGTAGAATAAACATTGGTTAACTGAATCCCTTTGAAAATCATGAAAAATTTCCACTTTTAAAAGAAATATATTCTCTAAAAGTGGAAAGCTGCTGTCTTTCAGAAAAGAAAGTTTCTGTTAAGATATAACTGTGGGCTTTTCTTCATGTTTCTGTAGACAGTTCAGGCTTCTTTTGACATCATTTTTTAATAAACAGCAATACAATCCCAGATCACTGGAGTAAATGAATGCATTTGCCACATTCATTTGGCACCACATTCTCTTGATGATTATGGCATTTGATATGTTCTTTTTTGCCCTCTTTGTCAGCCTGGTTCTTCATGTCAATCTATAGTCTTTTATGTGGTTAACTTGACAGATGCAGGAAATTGCTGCCAAGCTTGGAATGAATTTTTTCAGCAGTGGCATCTGGGCATCAGATGGTCCTCTTGGCTGGCCTCTTGTCTTGCTGCATGTTGGTTTCAGTGGGGTCTGGTGTAGCATCACCTGTTGCTAGCTCCCTTTTCCTCCCATATGTCCATTTCCCGTGTTTCGTGGATGAATGTGAGAATAGAAGCACTGATTCTGTCTTTATTTCAGAAAAAAATCTACAGAAATATGTTAGAAGGTACGGAGTTCTCTCTCTGACAAAGGGATACTTCCTTTTGGCTGGCATGCCTATCAGCTAATAATGTGGTTACAAAGACCATGGTTTTGAAGACATTTTAAATGGAAGGCAAGACGAAGGATGATGATTAATTAGTGGAAGTGCCAGAACTGCTTTATTTCCTTTGACTCACATTAAATTAAGCTGCTCCCATTGTTGTACAACATAATCAGGGGGAAATTGTATTTTTGATTTTATTATCTGCTTGGACTTTACAAAGCTAGCTTTCTAAATTTAAAAAGGAAATTATTCTCTTGGAAAGTGTTATTTTGTCTGCTTACTGCAGTCTAGCATCCCACAGTTTACATTTGTATCATTTTTTTTTTTAACAGCAAGCAAGTGATTTTATTTTTTAAAAACTTATAATTTTGTTCTGGGGTATAGCCAACTAACAATGTTGTGATAGTTTCAGGTAAACAACGAAGGGATTCAGCCCTACATTCTCCTCCAAACTCCCCTCCCATCCAGGCTACCACGTCATATTTTTGAAACACTAAGACCAGAACTATAGGAAATGGTTGTCATGAAGAAGGCGTTCCTTGTATTCTTATGCCGTAGGGAGCACATACCATGGGAAAGACCGGGGCGTCCTGAAAGCATAAGCCTGACTCTTAAGTCCCCATGTCCTCTACCCTCCTCTCATGTCTATCTCTCAGCTGCTAGCACCTCTTCCATTCTCTCTTAGCAATACCACAGATTTGCAAAACAGCCCAGGGGCACCATTTACATTGTACAGCCTCAGTGACAGGGGCTCAAAGATCAGATCCTTTGCGGTCCTGTGTTCTTCACACTGCACAGTTCCTAGGACAAGACTTGTCTAACTGGTTAAGACTCTGTCCTTCTTCTTCTTGGGGACTAAAAATTTTTAATTAATTAATTAATCATTTTTGACTGCGCTGGGTCTCGCTGCTATCCGGGCTTCTCTCTGGTTGTGGTGAGTGGGGGATGCTCTCTAGTTGCAGGGCGCAGGCTTCTCATTGTGGCGGCTTCTCTTGTTGTGGAGCACAGGTTCTAGAGCATGTGGACTCAGTAGCTGCGACTCGCAGGCTCTAGAGAACAGGCTCAGTAGTTGTGGCATGTGGGCTTAATTGTCCCTCAGCATGTGGGATCTTCCTCGACCAGGGGTTGAACGCATGTCTCCTGCGTTGGCAGGAGGATTCTTTTCCACTGAGTCATAGGAAGCCCAATGGGACTAAAATTTGAGTTCTGTCCAATGCAACTACATCTTCCAAGATGTTCTGCAAAAGGACTAGGGGACCATAGACTCGCTCTGGTGAAGCTTCTTATGTTTTCTTGGTCATGCTGACACAAAGGTGTTTCTCTTCCCACCTTCCAGCTCTCTCCAGAACACCTCTCCAGAGTTATTAGCAGAAATCCTCTCCAGATTTATTAGCCGAAAAATTGTCTAGGGTCATATTCACAGGTGAAATTGAGTCTAGGCATTTGGGTGAACCTGGAGCATTACTGCAGCTAAGCTGACCCAAGGAAGAGTGCCACTGAATTGGTGAGAGTGCAGGAGGAAAAAAGGTTCTTGTGTGGATATGTCTCATTTTCTTTTCTCTGTCATCTCCTGCACTTTTATGATTTGGCAGGGGTAAGCAGGAAGGGAAGGAAGCATAACTAATTTTAAGGGTGTTTTTCTTAATAAAACAATGAAATAAAATAGCAGAAAGAAAACACTACCATCACAAATACACATCAAGTACTCTATGTTTTACCTTCAAGGCTATATTGGCTTTCAGATAAACTAGAAACTGCTTGCAGCTTGGTAAAACTGCCTGTAAAAAAAGTCAAAATTACTCCTCTAGAATAATTAGTAATTTCTGCTCACATTCATAATAATAAATTTAAGTTATATTTATTTTAAAATTACACCTAAATTTGATTTTAAAAATGTTTCAGTTATGCATATTTCCTTTTAAAATTGTCAGTCTGTGACTTTTTGATTGCTTATTGTATGTTAATGATTACACTAAAAAATGGGATATACTGAGAAATTATGTGATAAGTTTACCTGCCCTTAAGAAACATATACATCTTTTTATTAAGGAGCCTTGAAACAAGTAAGTACAAAAGAAGAAAGTTTTTGTTCAACTGTGAAAACATGATCGTCCCTAACATTTACTTGGTGCTTACTAATATATCAGACATCGTTCTAAATGATGTGAAAATCATTTGTAAATTATTTAATTCTCAGAACAATTCAGCACTATGTCTCTTGTCATCATCATCACCATTTTCAGATAGGGAAGGAGAGGCACAAAAGTTTAGATGATTCGTCCAAGATCATTGCTTAAGCCGGCATTTGATTACTGGCTGGATCATGGAAAAAGCAAAAGAGTTTCAGAAAAACATCTATTTCTGCGTTATTGACCATACCAAAGCCTTTGACTCTGTGGATCACAATAAACTGTAGAAAATTCTGAAAGAGATGGGAATACCAGACCACCTGACCTGCCTCTTGAAAAACCTGTATGCAGGTCAGGAAGCAACAGTTAAAACTGGACATGGAACAACAGACTGGTTCCAAATAGGAAAAAGAGTACATCAAGGCTGTATATTGACACCCTGCTTATTTAAATATTTAACTTATATGCAGAGTACATCATGAGAAACACTGGGCTGGAAGAAGCACAAGCTGGAATCAATTTTGCCGGGAGAAATGTCAATAACCTCAGATTTGCAGATGACACCACCCTTATGGCAGAAAGTGAAGAGGAACTTAAAAAGCCTCTTGATGAAAGTGAAAGAGGAGAGTGAAAAAGTTGGCTTAAAGCTCAACATTCAGAAAACTAAGATCATGGCATCTGGTCCCATCACTTCATGGGAAATAGATGGGGAAACGGTGGAAACAATGTCAGACTTTATTTGTGGGGGCTCTAAAATCACTGCAGATAGTGATTGCAGCCATGAAATTAAAAGATGCTTACTCCTTGGAAGGAAAGTTATGACCAACCTAGATAGGATATTCAAAAGCAGAGACATTACTTTGCCAACAAAGGTCTGTCTCAGTTCAGTTCAGTTCAGTCGCTCAGTCGTGTCCGACTCTTTGTGACCTCATGAATGGCAGCACGCCAGGTCTCCCTGTCCATCACCAACTCCCGGAGTTCACTCAAACTCATGTCCATCGAGTCAGTGATGCCATCCAGCCATCTCATCCTCTGTCATCCCCTTTTCCTCCTTCCCCCAATCCCTCCCAGCATCAGAGTCTTTTCCAATGAGTCAACTCTTCGCATGAGATGGCAAAAGTACTGGAGTTTCAGCTTCAACATCAATCCTTCCAAAGAACACCCAGGAATGATCTCTTTCAGAATGGACTGGTTGGATCTCCTTGCAGTCCAAGGGACTCTCAAGAGTCTTCTCCAACACCACAGTTCAAAAGCATCAATTCTTTGGGACTCAGCTTTCTTCACAGTCCAACTCTCACATCCATACATGACCACAGGAAAAACCATAGCCTCAACTAGATGGACCTTTGTTGGCAAAGTAATGTCTCTGCTTTTGAATATGCTTTCTAGGTTGCTCATAACTTTCCTTCCAAGGAGTAAGTGTCTTTTAATTTCATGGCTGTGATCACCATCTGCAGTGATTTTGGAGCCCAAAAAATAAAGTCTGACACTGTTTCCACTGTTTCCCCATCTATTTCCCATGAAGTAATGGGACCAGATGCCATGACCTTAGTTTTCTGAATGTTGAGCTTTAAGCCAACTTTTTCACTCTCCTCTTTCACTTTCATCAAGAGGCTTTTTAGTTCCTCTTCACTTTCTGCCATAAGGGTGGTGTCATCTGCATATCTGAGGTGATTGATATTTCTCCCGGCAAAATTGATTCCAGCTTGTGCTTCTTCCAGCCTGTCTAGTCAATGGTTTTTCCAGTGGTCATGTATGGATGTGAGAGTTGGACTGTGAAGAAAGCTGAGTGCTGAAGAATTGATGCTTTTAAACTGTGGTGTTGGAGAAGACTCGAGAGTCCCTTGGACTGCAAGTAGATCCAACCAGTCCATTGTAAAGGAGATCATTCCTGGGTGTTCTTTGGAAGGACTGATGCTAAAGCTGAAAGTCCAATACTCTGGCCATGTCATATGAAGATTTGACTCACTGGAAAAGTTTCTGATGCTGGGAGGGATTGGGGGCAGGAGGAGAAGGGGACGACAGAAGATGAGATGGCTGGATGGCATCACCGACTTGATGGACATGAGTTTGAGTGAACTCTGGGAGTTGGTGTTGGACAGGGAGGCCTGGCATGCTGCAATTCATTGAGTCACAAAGAGTCAGACATGACTGAGCGACTGAACTGAACTGAACTGAACCTGTCTCCAGAACTTAGACTCTTAACCATCTTATTATACTGCCTCTCATGAAGTAGTCATTAAAAGGAGGAATGGAAAATAGCATTTGCTAACTCTTAGGCTTTATACTGTCAATTTCCTATGGGTGATGGTGACAGAACTGTCCCCCATCTTGTTTGTGTCCTCTAAGGACTCTTAGCCAGTCAGTTTCCTCAAGGGAAGAGTCTTCAGTTCTCCACACCTCTGCATGTCCCATGCATCCATTTTTCCTTATTTACATTTCCTATCTCATTCAAGAGAACACTCAAGTTTGCAGCATCTGGAAGTCAGTGATGGAGTAGAATCATATAGGGGATAGAAAGCACAAAACTATCATTTTAAGGAGAGGCCAAATTTTTCTAGTGCTGCAAGAGATGAGAACAAGATAGTTCTATGCTAGGATAAAAATGAGTATGTAAAAGGAAGTTTAGGTTCTATGATATTATTTTTCACAATAAAAGTCAACCATTGAGACAAAAGAGGGTAAATGGAAAGGACTTAACGAGTTTATCCTTTCGGAGTTCTTAGCAAGAGGGCTTCCTGGATATTGTCAGGAAGTGGTGTCTAGTCACAACCAGGCCATTCTTAGCTCTACTGGGGACACAGTCATTACTTTGTTTTCTCAGCCTAATGCCTGATATATAATTGATGCTCAATAATTTTTTGTATAAATTAATGATGAAAGACATGAATTACAAATTGGCCTGCTCATTTAAGAAGCCAAAGTAAAGGGACTGTATTTGATAATGACTTTACCTATTCAGTAAAAATAGAATGGAAACTAATGTACTAGTAAGCCAGAATTATATCTATTAAAATACGTAGAAGTCACTATAATCATAATTGCAGTAGGAACATATGTAGCTTTTCTTTAAGTGGACTGTATATTTTGAGACTATTCTCTTTTTATCTTTAATTTATTTTGCATTTCAGAATCAGTTATGTAAGATTCAAAATAGTACCTCTTTTCTGTTCTCTTCTGTTCTGTGGTGGTGTCATTGGTGTTTATGCCAAGTTCAGGTAGAATGAGAATCCTGTTTTCTTTCTCTTAACAGAAAGGTTGTGGGTACCACCTGGATCTGTTAATGGTGGCTGTGATGCTGGGTGTGTGCTCCATCATGGGCCTGCCGTGGTTTGTGGCTGCCACTGTCCTTTCTATCACTCATGTCAACAGCCTGAAACTGGAATCTGAATGTTCAGCTCCAGGGGAACAACCCAAATTTCTTGGCATTCGGGAGCAAAGAGTTACTGGGCTTATGATTTTCATTCTCATGGGTTCATCGGTCTTTATGACTAGTATTCTGAAGGTAATGAAATCTCCCTTTGTGAATTTGAGAGAAGGCAGAATATATATATTATTGTTTAAGAAATTTCATTTGAGTCTAAGCCATCAATTTGTAAATATTGTATGGCATGTGATTAAAGTGATGAATTTTTTTTTTACCATGTTTATATAGCTTCTTACCAAGGGAAATTATGTGCTATATTTTAGAATCCTTAAGTATGTAAAAAATTTAATCTGGCAAAGTAAATTTGATGTATAAATTATTATTATAATTTTGAAATGGTAATTAAGTTCTGGGAAACAGTCACTCATCTCTGACTAACTTGTGACCCGAGTTTACTGTATGCCTACACAAAAGAAAGTTTCTAATTTCTTGTCAGTGACAGATATATTTGAAATTAATATTACTTAGTAAAGGGGGAGGCATAGAGATAAGCAGTGCCATGATCATGGCCACATATACAGTTTTGTATTTTAAATGTTCCATAAAATTACTACATGGACATCGTTATTGGATATACTTTTTTTTATGTTTAAAATAATTGAATTCATTTTAAAGATTTTAACTCATTTTAAATGATTGAATTCATTTATATTTCCCTAATGTAGCATAATAATATACTTGATATTTATTGTTTATTATACATCATGTGATTTTATTGATTTTCACCTATTAAATATGTCTAATAGACTTACTATTATCCCTTTTTAGATATTGGGAAACTAAGGCACAGAAAGCTTAGGTAACTTACCTGAGGCTGTGCAGCTAAAAAGTGCTAGAGCTGGGATTTGAACCTGTGTCTTCTGACTCTGCCCCATACTTCTAAAATATTTACCATTCTGTGTTTTTCTTTGGAGGTACAATATGTCTCAACCACTTTATATTTGAAAATAACCTATGCCTTTTTTCTAATTCTTCTTTTACAGTTTATTCCTATGCCAGTGCTGTATGGAGTGTTTCTTTATATGGGTGCTTCATCACTAAAAGGAATTCAGGTAAATTACTTTATAGTAATAAAGTAAGTAAAGTATATACAGTAAAGCTGTGATGACATACCTTAAGGTCTGTTGATGCAAAGTCACTTGAGAGCTAAGAAAATGCCATTATCTGAGGAGTAGCTTTCAGTCTACAGTTAAATTTCTTAAAAATTTCTTAAAAATGGTTCATAATCTGAGGGTAATTCTGTTTACTATGAGTATATTGAAACTGCGGGGCTTCCCTGGTGGCTCACAGTACAGAATCTGCCTGCAGTGTGGAAGACCCAGGTTCTATCCCTGGGTTGGGAATATCCCCTGGAGACAGAAATGGCTACCCACTCCAGTATTCTGGCCTGGAGAATCCCGTGGACAGAGGAGCCTGGCAGGCTACAGTCTATGGGGTTGCAAACAACTAGACATCTGAGTGACTAACACACACACATGTTAAAACTGCAAAAAGTTTATACTTTATAATCCTTTTAGAAAAGGATATCAGTATATTTAAAATTATATAAAATATTAAAATGCTTTTAATATTTGATACTGTGATGATGTATGTGGATCAATGAAAATAGTAAAAAAAAAATACACAAAGATGTTCCTTGTAACACATATTATTAAAATATTGGAAACAATACAATTACTCAACAACAGTAAAATTAAGCAATCTATGGTTAATATAAATTTGATAAATTAATTTAAAATTTATAAATACGATGACCATAAAAATAACACAGTAAAAATGCTTATGACAAAGTGAAATGTGAGGTGAAAAAGTGGGAAAACAAGTTGTAACTACCACAGGTTTAAGAAACTGTGAGTGTGGGTAGATTAAAAAGGAAGGAGGAGAGAGAAAAACAATTTGTTAAGGTAATAAGATTCTGGGTGATTTTTGCCTTTTATGTTTGCTTTTATGTTATTATTGCAATTGTCTTTATAGAATTATTTTTATAAATTAATAAGGAAAACCTTATAGATTGTTTAATTATTGGTTAAATAAATATAGAGTTCACATTAATTTCCCATTGTTACCTAAAATATTTCTATAAAACTTATTGGCTTAAAACAGTAAACATTCATTATCTCACAGTTTCTGTGGGTCATAAACTTGGAAATATAGTAGCTGGGTGATTTTGGCTGAAGATGCCTTATGTGGCTGCTAGCAAGATGCGGACAAGAACTGCAGTCATTTGAAGGCTTGGATAGGACTAGAAGGTGTTTATCCAAGATGGCTTATCCCAGCACTGTGGGCAAGAGATGGTAGAGCCTCTCTGGCTATTGATAAGCGGCCTCTCCATCAGACACTTAAGAGTCATCACAACAGAGTGTCATCACACAGCACACCCAGCGTCCATCCGGATGAGAAATATGAGGCAGAGTGAGGCTGAAGTCACTGTGCCTACTGACAGGCTACAAAGTCACACATGGTCACTTCCACTTTTCTTATATTTGTTAGAAGCCAGTCAATCGTGGCCAGTTTGCACACACAAGGAGGGAAATTTAGACTCCATCGCTTGAAGAGAATAATATCAAAGAATTTGTGGACACATTGAAAAACTATCACAAGAGGAACTTCCCGACTGGTACAGTGGATGAGAATCTGCCTGCCAGTGCAGGGGACACTGGTTTGATCCCTGGTTCGGGAAGATTTGACATACCATGGAGCCGCTAAGCCCGTGCGCCACAACTGTTTAGCCAGAACTCTAGGGCCCTCAGGTCGCAATTACTGAGCCCGTGTGCGTGTGCTGCAACTGCTGAAGCCTGTGTGCCCTAGAGCCCCTGCTCTGCAACAAAGAGTAGCCCCACCTTGCAACTGGAGAAACCCCGCATGCAGCAACGAAGACTCAGAGCAGCCCAAAATTAAATGAGTAAACTTTTAAACCATTTTTTAAGTGCCACAAGATTATTTTAATTTTTTACTGAGGCTGTTGGCAAATTATTCCTGCTTAAGTTATTATAGTGGGTTGAATAGTACCCCTTCCCCGCACATCCACCTGAAATCTCAGAATGTGACCTTATTTGGAAATAAAGTCTTTGCAGATAAAATCAGTTATGGATTTCAAGAGGAGCTCACTCTGAATTTAGGATGAACCCCGAATCCAATGACTGGAGTCCTTATAAGAAGATGAGAGGGCACAGAGAGACACAGGGAAGAACGCCCCATAAAGGTCGAGGCAGAGGGTGGAGTTTTGTCACCACAAGTCAACGTATATCAGGAACCAACAGAAGCTGGAAGAGGCAAGAAAATGTTCTTCCCTTCAGCCTTCAGACAGAACAAGGCCGCACCAAAACCTTGAGTTTGAAATTCTGACCTCCACACCTGTGAGAAAATAAATTTCTATTGTTTAAGCCACCGAGTTATAGCAGCACTAGAAAACTAAGACAGATTTCTATTTAAAATTTCCTTTGAATAATCTTGTTTTATGACAAGACTGTTGTTCCCAAACCCTTAAATTTCCTTGAAAAAGAGACTAGTTTGAGGATTGTTTATCATATAATTTATTCTTGTTGGCTAAAAGAAAATATAAATTGCCACTTTTTCTTTGACAAGATAGACTCATTACTGTTCAGTGACCTATAAAGGAACAGTCATCTGACTAAATGTTATTAATTCATCAAATTAACACTTTTTAAGTGGAGCACAGGGTGTTAGATGGTGAACTGGCGCTTTAACAACAGACCGCAAGAGAAACAGAAATGAAAAAATTTATCACTCATAGGTCTTCACAGGAAGGACCTGGCCTTGAGGGGCCATGGGGGGAGGCCAAGACAAAGTGGAGACATAGAGAGAGAGACAGGACCTAGGGCAGATGCCTTTATTAGGGTCAGTGGGTGGGGTACTTTGGGGTTGCTTGGCTGAGGCTGAAACTGGGCTCTTCAGATCGGAAGAGCAGGGTTTGGTGAGCTTTACAGAGGTCTCATCTAAGCGGTGCATAAGGAGAAGAAGGCAGGGGAGGTTGTTGATCACAAGGCCCACTGGGAAAATTATACTAGGAACTCATATTTACTTGTGACTCTGCAGGTAGCTATCTAAGATATGCACTTGCATGAGGGGCTAGGATAATTTAAGGTCGCTGCAGCCTGCTTAATCGGACAAAGCGGGTGAAGAGGCAGCAGCACCATGGAAGATCTTGGCTAAACTCTCAACGCTGAGGGACAGGCAGTACAGGAACTCTTTTCCTGAAAAAATAATAAATCAGCTTCTAACCTTGGGAGAAGGAAAACCTCTTAGGCCCAAGGATGCTATTGGATGTCAGAACCAAGACAGAACTTTAACATGATGTTACTGTAAGATCACTAACCACCCAAAGTCGATAGGATGAGTGTGTTCATCCTGATACTGGGTAAAATTAACTTGGGAGGAGATGTGTTGAAATCTTAAGAAATAAAGTACAATCCTCAGGGTTATAGCTGAATGTTTCACTGTTATAACACTTGAGAAGTCTTATGCATTTAATTTTACTCTAACTACATTTAATTTGTTCATTTATAACTTTATATATGAAAAATATATTTTAAAAGAATTGTCTGGTAAGACAGAGTGCTGAAGAGGTTTTGTTTGTTTGTTTTGCTGGGTTTTTTTTTTTGCCTTTGGCAAAAGTTCTATGAGTACTAATTTCATCTGTAAGTGAAAAGTATTTATTATTAGGCCTCAGGCTCACATAAATACAGCAGCAGAAGTTTAAGAAATAAAGTAAAATCATTTTGATAGCTTCAACAGATTTTCCCCCCTAATTCCACTCACATGATTTTATTATACCCGTGAGCTTTGGAACTAAACAAGAATGTCAAATTTTGGAATTATTTGGGGTGTGAATCTTTCAAATGAAAGTTGAGGAAAACATTATCAAAGACCCATGAGAAAAGTATAATGAGTTCTAAATAGCACAAATGAAACATCAAATAGGGTCTCACACTAAGAAACAGAGTTAGTGAAAATTTACCTGAGCCCTGAACTCAGGGAGCTAAAATTCCTATTTGGAATATTGTGGCTACCTGGATGGAGAAATGGGATGCTGATATTAGGACAAGATCAAAGGTACATGCAAAACTCAGAATACATTTATCATGACTATCATTAGGTACTTGAGTAGTAATAATTAAAAATGTGCAGAATATCAGCAGTTCAAGAAACATGTTCATTTGTTACCCCGTTTGTTTGAAGAATCTTGTATATTACCTGTTTGGCAATATTAAGAAATTTATCTAGGTTTCTTATTGTGCAACATGGCAGGAAAAACAGAACATAGTGTTCTTACAAACGCTGTTTCTGTACTCAGATATATAACTACATTTATATTCATTCCAACACTTTAAGGATCCAAAGTAAAGCAAATGTGCCATTTAAGCAATAACAATGGAATCACCCACACACTGAAGTACAGTTATGCAATAACATAACTTCACACATGGAGAAATGGTAGCTGGGGAAAAAATTAGTTCTATAGAAATTGAAACATTCATTTATAGCCCTGAGGATTTAACTTTTTTTTTTCCCCCTATTCCTATCTCCATCATGCACTGTTTTATTTATTTAATGACATGTAATTTTAAGAGATATTTAGGAGTTAGAGATAAAAAGACCCAGTGAAATATTTATGGACAATATAGAGAAGAACAAACCAGGAACTAATTCAGCATCTAGTACTCTGCATAGGTTTTCAACAAATTTTTTGGAAGGTATAAATGAATATAACTAAATAAATGGACACTGGATGGACTCAACTATATGTGATTCTGGTTTAGATGCCCCAGGGAAGGTCATGCTGTGCCATAAGACAGGTAAAAACAGAAGAAAAGTGTTGAATTGGGGATATGAGAAGGTGTCATCATGTAAAACATGATTTATGACACTACACTGACACTTATTTGACTCTATGGGCATTTTTGTTCCTTGGTGTATTTGAGTAATTTTGGAAAATTTGATGAAGATTGCTTATAATATTCTCATATAAATTAGCTAAGGACTAAATCTAATGTTACTCTTGAAACACATAGGAGATATTCCATGGTATGAAATAGAACTGACAGTGATTGAAACTGTCATTTTCTAAATCATCACTTCTTGTTGGAAACATTGAAAACTGTAAAATTTGGCCTGAGAAAAATTAAACAAAATGATCTGCATAAAACAAAGCTAACATGCAGTACATTTTGTTAAGTAAAATATGATTGAAGATTTCAGATTCTTGTGGACATTTAATCTATGAAATTTGAATTGAGAAAATTAACTTTGATGGGTAAAAATGTCAAAGCTATTAAAATAATATCTAGTCCAAAAATGAAGTACTGTCTTTATGATAAAATTTACACAGAAATAACCTTGATCCAGATGAAAATAATGTTAATAAGATACAATTAAAAAAATATATAAATGATTTGACAGTGTGGTAGAGGAAACTGATCAATAAATTAAACTGTTAAAATTTGCTCTGGAAATACTTTATTAATAATAATCCATCTAGGTTAAAACTTTATGGCCAAGGTATTTGTATTTTTAGAAACAGCGCCAAAACCTTTTATGGGGATGAAAGTGGCAAGGTCAAAACAGCAGAGTCAAAATAAAGAGGTACATCCTACCCAGCAGCTGCATGTGAGTTTAGAGCTCAAGACAGAAAGAGCTGCAGCAGAGACTGAGGGCTGAGAGTCCAGCAAGTATGTGAAAGTTAAAACAGTGGGCGTGGATGAAATATTCAGTAAAGAAGGATGCAGGGAACCCCAGTACTTAAAGGACAAGTAAAGGAAGAAATTGAGATGTGATGATGAAGACGAGGGTGATGATTATGTTTTGTCTCAAGGCTATACTCTCTGAGGGAGCAGTGTTTAGCATTGGCATCAGTGTTATTAAACTCTTCTACATTATAACCTGTATCCACATTTGAGAAAATGTGGGATATTATAAAACTGAAGTTGTGGTATTTCAGAATGCACACTTAACAATCCCATAGTCCTGATGCCCAGATGTCAATGTAAATGTGATCTAGATGTACCATATATTGGACTATATTATACATTTACTTGTCCTACTTGTATTATTGTCTGTAAAAAGCAATTTAGTCTGTTTATCTTTTAGTTCTTTGATAGAATAAAGCTCTTCTGGATGCCTGCAAAACATCAACCAGATTTTATATATCTAAGGCATGTGCCACTTCGAAAAGTCCATCTCTTCACAGTTATTCAGATGAGTTGCCTCGGCCTTTTGTGGATAATAAAAGTTTCACGAGCTGCTATTGTCTTTCCCATGATGGTATGACACTTCTAAGTCAGCTCTTTTTATCCCTCTAATTTTCTGCTCTCACTAAAAATCCATGAACAAATTGGAACAATAGAAGAATTTTGAACAGTTATTGGAAACCTTGGTATAAACTTTAGCCACTAAAACTAGTAACTAAGATTGGGTTTTAGATTATATATGAATTTCAGTGATTCATACTAGTTTTATCTCTATCATTCTGAACATTAGTTT
>SJYQ01000626.1:1321138-1435069 GCA_006410935.1 Redunca redunca
TTAATATTCTTAAAGTGTTTTTAAGGAAATGGTCAAAAATATAGTTTTTTTCATTGCTTCTTTAAATGCCTCCTATAATGGGTAGAATCATAGCCATTATTCTGGAGATGTGGTAAGAAAAGAAATCGAAGGAAGCAAAAGTTAGACAATATCTATTATACACACATATATCAAAATTTCACTTTAATATCAGACCTAATTGTAGTTGACTTGTTTCTACCAAAAAACAAACAAATCTAAATCTCCCATTTATATTTTTTCCTTGTTTTAAAATCTTTTATTATTTCCTTCAGGTGTTAGCTCTGGTATTTGTAAGAAAATTGATGGACTTTTTGTTTACCAAACGGGAACTCAGCTGGTTGGATGATTTAATGCCTGAGAGTAAGAAAAAGAAACTAGAAGATGCTGAAAAAGAAGTAAGTCAGAGCAAAATCAATATCTTATAAAGAAAAAGCAACACATGCATAGTAACAGCTCTGCAAAATAAATTATTGTGTTTATCTTTAGTGATTACTAAGAAGCACAGGTGGACTACTTTGAAAGATGAGTGTATCAAATCATAAAGCTGAAACTTGAACAGAGAGAGCACATATCTTGTATGAGCAAAGTCTAGTGAAATATGCAAATACTTTGTACTTCATTATCCTTCAAATTATAAGGTTTATTTTTCTGATTCCTCCCCTTAGGATGGCAGAAACTTGCTGATCCTTAACTGTTTCCAAATTGTGATCAAACAGTGATTGCTTTTTGGTCGAATATGTGAGAAGTAAAAAAAGAGACATTATTACTGTTGGTATTTTCCTAGGGAACAAAGTTTTAATCAAAAGATTCTAATTCTAGTTAAAAGATAAAATTAGTTATTCTTGAAATATATGGAAATGTTTAATAGGAAAGCATGTTGCTCTGATTTGCTTTCATCAGTTCTTGGCCTTTTGGTTAGATTAAGTGTGATTTTCTTTCAAAGTGCTTTTAGTTCAGTTCAATCACTCAGTTGTGTCTGACTCTGCAACCCCATGAACCGCAGCACGCCAGGCTTCCCTGTCCATCACCAGCTCCCGGAGTTTACCCAAACTCATATCCATTGAGTCGGTGATGCCATCCAACCATCTCATCCTCTGTCATCCCTTTCTCCTCCTGCCCTCAGTCTTTCAAAGTGCTTTAGGACTGAGTAAATATTGTTTGAGAAACTCTGGGGTATTTATTACTTTCACAAACTACTGATTTATCCTATTCTGTTTTACATGTTAAAACAATTTGTTTTAAGTTTTATGACATTTAAAATTCATGTATAAATCTGGATCTATTTTGAAGGCTAGTAGTCATAATATTTTTAAAGTATTGCAAAGAGTATAAATGAAAAATAAATGACCAGTACATCATTCATCATTTAGCAGAATGACTGAGTCCATAAGTTGGAAAACAAGAACAAAATTTCTGTATAACTGGAAATGAATTTGAAAGAAAATACTTAGTGAGACTGGTGCATTATTCCCTCCATTTTTTCTTCTACAAAGCAGTCAGTAAATGTATTTAGTTTTCTCTCTGTGGTATGTTTTCTCAAGCCATGGGCATATTCCTCTTTCTTCTGGGGAATTTGTTTGCAAACATTTCAATGGTCTTAGGTTTTACTTAACCATTAGATGAGTCCAGATTAGGCCATGAAGTCTAATGGGATTTCTGCTCAGATGTTTCTACAAACATCTCTACATAATATGTGACTGTCTGGCATTTCTTCATGTTTCCATGGTGAAAAGATTGTCCTGTATGTTGTAGAAGGCATACTTTGAATTATACTTCTAGCCATACTAAGGGAATGGCAAACCACTCTGATATTCTTGCCTCAAGAACCTCATAAACCGTATGAAAAGGGATACTGATATAATGTTGAAAATGTCAATATAAAGTTATCAAGCTTCTTTATTTTTCTAAGATTGATATACTCATATTTAAGTATGAGAAATTTTTTAAAAAAATAGTGCTTTAACTATTTTTCTGTTTTTTTTCTAAGCTTTAACTACTTTTCTAAGTTTATACTCTCATTTAAGTGTGAGAGATATTTTAATAGTGCTTTAACTAGAATATTTGGATAATCTGTATATGATTTTAGGGCTTTATTAAAGGTTTGCAGTCCTCCTCAGGTACTATTCAGGAAAAATGCAACACAATTTGGTATAAAATAAATGTAAATAAAGTGAACATGAGTATAGAAATATTAAAGGCTTAAACTATTCATACTTGATATAATTAAAATTTATTTAGGTTGAAAATAATTTGTAAAAAGTTTCAAATTCTAAGGAAGACAACTTTGAGTACAAAACTCATTGACCACAAGGTTTTCCTTAGATTCCCTGATAATGAGCATGTTAAGTATTCTGATGCAGTAACTTGTAAATGTAATTTTGCCTTATTTTCCTGCTTCAATTTCCTGTCAAATGTCTTTACTTTTCCTGTAGGAATCAGCTAGCAACAGCCCCAGGCATACAATCATATCTTCTACAGCATTCATGTTATGCCATATCTGTACCATGGAGCATTCTTGCCCTTCTAAACCTTTGTAAAAAGAAAAATACCATGTATATATAATTTTTATCGTCTTTCAGTCACTAAGCCGTGTCCTACTCTTTGCAACCCCATGGACTGCAGCACGCCAGGTTCCTCTGTTCTGCACTATCTCCTGAAGTTTGCTCAGATTTGTGTTCATCAAGTTGATGATGCTATCTAACCATCTCATTCTCTGCCACCCCATTCTCCTTTTGTCTTCAGTACTTCCCAGCATTAGACTCTTCCAGTAAGTCGGCTCTTCACATCAGATGACCAAAATATTGGAGTTTCAGCTTCAGCATCAATCCTTCCAATGAATATTCAGGATTGATTTTCTTTAGGATTGACTGGCTTGATCCATATGAATAGTATACACAATATATTATGCTTAATATTTCTACCCTTTTTTCATTCAAAGAAAGTTTCATATTCTTCCTTTATACGTCTGTGAAATAGGAGAAGGCAAATCTGACAGTAATCATAAATGTATTAGAATATGCTATTTCCATTGCTGAGAACCATTCCCATAGCTGCATATGTATGGTACTCATATGTATGTGTGCCATATGTCCATTTTGGAATTTAGTAACTTCAGATAGGCAGAGATGCTATGGAATGAGCTTCTAATGTTTTTACATTATAGACTCATTATATGCCAATGGTTATTGACTGTTTTATGATGTAGATAAAGAATTTAGAAGTAATTAATATTACTAAATCTAAGTATTTTCTAAAAGGATTCAAAAAGAGATAAAGGATTTATTGAGGAAAAGTTACAGCTGTATCCTTCAGTTCAGAGTATGAGAAAAACTAAAGGAAAATGCCTTGCAATACATTAATCAGGTTTACAGACCTTTAAATTCTCAATTAGATTAATATGATGTACTTTAATGTGATCCTCAGTACTTATAAAGAAACAAGTAAACCAATAATACAGTCATGAAATAATCCATAATAGGACATTAAAACATAGTTCTGACCAGTGCAACAAAAGATAATTCTACATCTGACAACTGGAGAGAGAAAGTATAATTTAAAGATATTAACTTTCTAACCTGGAATTAGTATTAAAAGAATATGATCAGTATAGAGAACAGGAAGATTTAAGAAGGATTATACTGAAACTCAGAGAGGGCAATGGCAACGCACTCCAGTACTCTTGCCTGGAAAATCCCATGGACGGAGGAGCCTGGAAGGCTGCAGTCCATGGGGTCGCTGGGAGTCGGACATGACTGAGCGACTTCACTTTCACTTTTCACTTTCATGCATTGGAGAAGGAAATGGCAACCCACTCCAGTGTTCTTGCCTGGAGAATCCCAGGGACGGGGGAGCCTGGTGGGCTGCTGTCTATGGGGTAGCACAGAGTCAGACACGACTGAAGCGACTTAGCAGCAGCAGCTTGCTGAAACTAAAATTCTGGTTCATTTTCTACTTGGTAACCCAGATTTCAGTATTTCATTTGCTTGAGGCTTATGGACTCCACTGAAGAGTGTGATCTTACTGTAGCATCTTATACCAAGGCCCAGTCTTCCAGAAGAAGACTGGAGAAGACATTTACATGAATGTGGTAAATGAACGAGTTCTACCCAAAATGTTGCGTTTCTGAAATTACTTAAATTAATTGAGTAACTCTGATTGTGATCCGGAAAGATGGTAAAGAGCAGAAATGTCTCAGTTCACTGAGATTTGAATTTTAAGTAGACTCACCTCTTGTCCTTTTGATGATAGTTACAAGCTTGTACCTTTATCTTTCAGGGCTTTACTATCAGTAGCCCATTTCTGGTCTTATGGCATTGAGAAAACATTAGTTTGACCTTAAAATTCAATAATGAGTTAAGCAGAATAAATAGCTACACAGGCCAGTCCAAGGTCGCAGAGCTTCTGTTCCAAATTTTCATGCACTTCATGCATATGCATATGCATATGGTTCAGTTTTTAGAAAGAAAGGATTATAATCAGGATAGAAATGAATATTGGAACCCTGACATTTTGCACATTGCTCTGTGTAAAGGGAAGACTGCAGAATCAAATTCTGGATGTCCAAATGTGCTCAGAGTACCAACACACTTTACTTCCTACTTCAGTATTCTCTAGGACATCGTACACATTTGACAAAAGGGCTGCTGATAAAACAGAAAGCCCCAGCAGAATGTTTGCTCCTCGGTGAGGGAGGAGGAGGTTAATGTTAGATAAATCCTAGAAATTCAGCTCTGCTCAGTGATCATGATATTGACATCTCTTGGTTTGTGGGAGGTTCACTCCAACATATATGCTATGGTGAAGAAAAGGAGGGGTGCAAGTGGGACTTACGATCTGTCTGAAACCGGCTCGTGAGCAAGGCCAAGATTATACATATTAGAGAGCATATCTTATGCTAGGAAAGATCAACATCAGTTGTGGATTTAGGAAGCATGGCCTAATTATTATACAGGCAAATCTTACTTCTAGTTGAATCTCAGAGCAAGGCAAGCATATTATTCTTCCTCAAGCAGTGGTTTTCAAAGTGTGGTCCTAGGATCTCTGCTGTATCAGCCAACACCTGTCAACTTGTCATAAATCTGAATTCTTGGACCCTACTCCAGAGCTACTGAATCAACACTCTGGATATGGGCCCAGAAATCTGTGTTAACAAGACCTCCAGGTGATTCTCATGAGTTCTGAAATTTGAGGTATGACCTTTCCTAAACCCCCAAGCTCTGTATCACCAGAATAGATTCCTCTAAATCCAGAGTTACTCTGTCAGAATTTTTTAATTTTATAATAATTTTGATAAGTCAATTAGAGAAACTGAATCAAATATGCTGATGAAAAACGTATGTTGCATCCATCTGTTTATATGAATTCTATATGGCCTACTCCCCCCCATTTTTTTTCTTTTCAGTTTTCATCGTTCAAGTGAGTAGTTGTATGTATTGGCTCTTCTGCATACTGGAAGTCTTAAGGAATATCTCTTATAATATTTTATGGTTTACAAATAATTATAGGGGTGTGTATGTATGTGTGTGTGTGTGTGTGATGTTTGCAGCATTATCTATCCTATTAGTAATGGAGGAAGGAGATGCTCAGGCACTTCATGCATTCTGTTGCATTTCATGTTCTCTTGCATGAAATTGAAGGGGTTGAACTTGATTTCTGAATTCCCTTCCATTTTTTAATATCTAAGAATTCTAAAATGGCTAAGTGTTTTCTCTAATACTCTCGACACCTTTGTGAACATTGGCTCTGTGCTGCTGTTGTTTGTACTTTGAGCTGTTTTAAGACTCCTCCATAGATACAGACTTTACATGAAAAAAGGATACAGTAGCATGCTATCTGTTTCACTAAAGGTAGAGCATTTATTAGATATCATAATATATGAATTGTATTTTTTACACTATCACAAACCATAATTCAGATTCATGATGTAACTTTATATGTGAATCCTTCATCAAAACACACCACACTTTACCTCTGATTTTATTTCCTTTTCTACTTAGCACAGGCCTTTCACCCCAGCCAGGCTAGTTGTTCGTTATTGTGAAAACATGTCTTATTTATTCCTACCTTTTATTACCTTGTTTCTTCCTACTGAAATTTCTTCCTTTCTATTACCAAACTGATCAAATGAGACTGGCCCAGATACCACTGCCTCTTGTTCTATTCTTCTTACAGTGATCCTTCTTGTCCTCTAAGAGTAAGTTTTATGACTTTCTTTTCATTGTTGTATGCCCAGTACCTAGCATACAACCTGTCGTGAAAAATGTATTTGCTTATTGGATTCATGAATAGCTCCTGGATTATTCTTTATATTTACTGTGTGCTTAGCACATGATACATACCCAGTAAATGTTTGAGTGCTGTTGAAGAGACTCATTTTAAGCCTCTATATTTCTGCTTTTTACTGGGTTTCAACTGTCCTTCACTTGTTTAGTATCAGAACAATGCTTTGGCTCTCTGAATAAAAAGTTGGTGTTCAAATCAAACTATGAACATTCCTGTAGTCAAATTGGCACCCCCCCACCCCCACCACCACCTCAAGTGCTCTTTGGTAAACTTTGATCATCATCCTTGTAGAACTCAGCAGATTTTTGATGGACATTGTGTAAATGAAATGCTGAATGGAACTCATTTTAGGATATTTCAGACTAACAAAGTTAAGGATACCCAGCAAGCTTTCTGCTTTCTCTCTCTTTCCTTGTATGATGGAGATAAAAGAGGTTGTGATTGTCGTGACGGCTAGTGCCTGATTTGACTGCTCCTCCCCAGAAAGTCTCGATTTTTGGCTTCCTCACAGAGCTGCCTCGGATGCAGCCGGCCCTCTATCCCCAAGCTCTGGGGCCCACCCAGCTTCCTTCTGGCACTGAAGGCAGCGGCTGCTCCGCCACCCTTCTCTTCAGATAAGCATGGCTTGGAAATGCTATCTTTAGAGGTGATGAGTTTTTGTTTGGATAGAATTATGACTAGTATAAAGCCCACACATGCTAACAAGCCACAGAGTGCAAAATAATTATTGAAAGTAATTTGAGAGAAAAGTGGAAAATCATCTGAGGAAAAAAACAAAAATTGTTCCCAAAGCTTTGATCCAATTTTTTGCTGTTAGATGGAATCTCGAGCCCTTAGTTTTCTGCTGCCAGGTAATCCAGGCATTGACGGCACTGTTGTTCTCTTCAGCTCCTTTCTTTTTTCCCCAATTTTTACTCTTTATTAAACCTTTCTACCTGGCTTCTTTACATTTTATTATGAGTTGGTCAGAAAAGATACTATATACCAATCTTACCTTTCAGTAGACAACCAAGAAAAGAATTACATTTTGCTTGTATTTGGTTTTACTTAAATAACATTGGGGATTGCTGATTGTTTTCTCTTTATGTCCCTCCATGTGCATCATCAGGGCTTCCCTGATAGCTCAGTTGGTAAAGAATCCGCCTGCAATGCAGGAGACACCAGTTCGATTCCTGGGTCAGGAAGATCCTCTGGAGAAGGGATAGGCTACCCACTCCAGTGTTCTTGGGCTTCTCTTGTGGCTCAGCTGGTAAAGAATCTGCCTGCAGTGTGGGAAACTTGGGTTTGATCCCTGGGTTGGGAAGATCCCCTGGAGAAGGGAAAGGCTACCCACTCCAGTATTCTGGCCTGGAGAATTCCATGGACTGTATAGTCCATGGGGTCACAAAGAGTTGGATACGACTGAGCAACTTTCACTTTCACATGTGCATTAAGATAACCTTTTCTATAGAAAAAGTAACCTTTTCTTCCTGAAAGGATAAATGTGTTCTACCCATGGCCTCAATGGTGTGCATATAAATTAATATGGTCCATGTATCATTTCCATATATAGAAACTAATCCATTTGCAAGGTATGCATCATTTTAGACCATGGGTTAGCTCTGCACAAGTGCTTAAATATATAATTTCAAGCCAGTGATACTGTCTACTCACTTTGAATTAGTTCTGGTGGTACCTCCACATAACATGGGGAACAGGCATAATACGTAAGAAATAATATATATCTTAGAGGTCTTCAAAGAAAAATTTTCCTTTAAATGTAACAGAGGAAGAGAATAGAATAAATTCCCATAATGCAGAGGGATAACAGCTACATGTCAATAGTATCACAGAGTACAGATATAACACTGGGTTGGTTGGCAGGGCAGCTTCTAAGTAGAGAAATAGCAGATCCCATACAGTCCTCTGACCTCTCCTTTATTACATAGCATGGGTTGGGCAGAGGTATTCTAGGGCCTAAGGCCTCAGCAGAGGCTGAGGGCTCAGCAGAGGGGAGCCTGCCTGGTCACAGGTTAGATCTGTACAGAGAGCATTTCAAGAGTGAAAACAAGACCTGCCCCCACATTGCCTCATAAATTCATAGGCTAGCTGAAGAGGAGGTAGAAAACACCATTTCTTTAAATAACAAGAAATATGGTAGTGGTTCTTCAGAGTAGGCAACATGCAAGTTGAGGACCCTAGGAATAGACTTGTATGCCAGGAAAAATGACATCAACCAAAGCTGATTTAGACCAGCCAAGCTTCTGCTAAGCTACTGAAAGAGGGAAAGCAATGACCCTCCAGGGCCTTCCTTTTTTTCTCTTCAGTTCCCGTTTGTTCAGGAAAGTGACCTAGCTCTTCATCTCTCCACAACTTAAAATTTCATTTCTGGAGTTAGGGCCAATAATTCTAACAGTTTTAAATAACCCCAAATAGTTCTCTAAATTTGAACATTCCTAATTAACCCATTTGAAAATAAATGCATGAAATAGGAGCTATAATCTGTAGCTCCTACATTTAATTATTGGTACATGGAAAAAGGCTAATGATAACATTATTGTAAACTAAACTAGGGTGTTTCAGTGCTACATAAGTTTATCTTCATCCCATTTAAAACATGTGTTGTTCAATTGCTAGGTTGTGTCTGACTCTTTGTGAGCCCATGAACTTCAGCGCACCAGGCTTCGCTGTCCCTCACTATCTCTTGGAGTTTGTCCAAACTCATGTCCATTGAGTCTGTGATGCCATCCAACCATCTCATCCTCTGCTGCCTTCTTCTCCCTTTACATTCAATCTTTCCCAGCATCAGGGTCTTTTCCAATGAGTCAGCTCTTTTTGTCAGGTAGCCAAGGTATCAGAGCTTCAGCTTCGGCATCAGTCCTTCCAATGAATATTCAGGGTTGGTTTCCTTTAAGATTAACTGATTTGGTCTCTTCGCTGTCCAAGGGACTCTCAAGAGTTTTTTCCAACACCACAGTTTGAAAGCATCAATTCTTTGGCACTCAGCCTTCTTTATGGTCCAACTCTCACATCCATACATGACTACTAGAAAAACTATAACTTTGACTATATGGACTTTATATATGAAGAAATGAATATATGAAACATTTCTACCCTTTAGAGAAGGGTGGAATATTGCACTGAAGAAGAAATCTGAGGCCTAAAACAAAAGCGTATAATGAGTATTAAGTGGAAAGTACTCCTGTGTTCTGGTCCATACAGGGACTTCTACTTCTCCATATCTTCTACTGTCTGTTACCAAATCTCTAGAGCAGTGGTTCTCAAAGTGTGGTCTTCAGATCAGCATAATCAGCGTTACCCAAGATGTGTACTCAGGCCCTACTCCAAATCTACTGAATCAGACTCTGGAGGTGCAGCCCAGTAGTCTATATGTTTAAGAAACCTTCCAGGTGATTCTGGTGTAAACAAAAGTTTGAGAACCACTGCTCTATTAAATACGTCTCTTGTTGCTTTCTAATAGAGCATTCTGGGAATGTAATTTCAACTTTACAAAAATGAAAATGATTACCAATACATTTGTCCTTGTAAAATTTAGATTTTTGTTTTAATCTGCTTGGAAATTAACCATATTTTATATTGAGTGACATGAAGGCGATTGTTGTTAGCATTTAAATTGCTTTGTGGTATGAGACTCTCATTAATTACTTCTGTTCTTGGTAGCTGATACTTTATTGAAAGGACCTGTGCTAGCATTAATAAATGCAAACAAAGTGGAAGGTTCTGAGGTTAATGAGATAGTGAAATATTAATTTCTGTTTCTTCTTTACTGTAAAATGGAGGCTCATCAGATTCACATTGTATATTTTACATCTGTCTTTCCAGGAAGAACAAAGTATGCTGGCTATGGAAGATGAGGGCACAGTACAGCTCCCACTGGAAGGGCACTATAGGTAAGATATAAATGTGAAAATACACCAGCTGGAGTAATGTAATGTGCTATATACACTACTTGAGAATTGCATGTGTGTGGATTCCTACTGAGGTTTGTTGAAACTGTGTTAGAGTGGAAAGAACTAAAACTGGGTGTTCGATTATCCTGCCCCAGTTCTGCCACTAGAAGCCATGTGACTCTGGCTAAGTAGCTTAGAATGAAGTGAGGTGGGAAACTGTTCTCTTAGGTGTCGTATTTTATAATGAGCATGAAAGTTCTTTCATATTCTCTTAAAGTAGAACCTGAAGACAGATCCGTATTCAATTCTGGAATAAATGAGTTAGGTATTCAGTAAAGCCATCGCATGTAAATGTTTGAACTCTGGGAAAAACATAGGATTTACCCCTACTGAAAGACACTTCCAAAGAGATAATCTATTTCCTGAATTGAAGGATTCAGTTATACTAGTAATTTTAGGAAATATTTATGTAACTCTCCAAAATATGCTAATCTTCTTCATGTGCAGAGACATAGCAAAAAAAGCAAACTTCTCTTAAGTTATAATAAAAAACGTTTGAAAGTATTTGGCAAAAAATTATATATATATGATCCCAAAGTGCTTAAGGATAATTTAGGGCCATGCCAAGAAAAAAAGCATAGAAGGCTTTTGACTAAGGAGGGAATTTTTCATAGCGTTAAAAAAATAGGAGTGGATCTTCAGGGTCTGACTGTAAGATCTTATTTCCTAGATATAAAAAATACAATAATCATCTACCACTCAAGAGTGAGCACAAGTACAGAAGACATTTTTCCCTTTCTCTCTCTTCCTTTTTTAAAAATAATATTTAAGTTTTAAAATCCTGTTGATTGTTTGGTTGAATCAGCATATTCTCAACTGTATTCTATAGAAATCTGCCTAGTTTCCTGTGGTACCCCTCTTAAAAGGATTTTGTGGTTTAGTAAGTCTGAAAAATGTTCTATACCACATTCCAGTTTAGAGTTTCACAATGCACATTGGCATGTTAAAGAATCTAACTAGTACTGGCATTTTTTTTAAAAAAAAGTTTAATTTTGTTGTAGCCAGCATTTTTTAAACTCTTTTGCTCACAAGACTCTTTCTCACATAATATTATAAAAAACTTGTATTCTCCATGACTCTTTCGGAAGCTAGTTGATCTCATTCTTTGTTACCAAGGGCTGAATTAATGAGACATATTAAGGAACACAGATTAGGATGTTCAGATTAGGAAGGAAGGAGTCTGTGAGAACTGTTTTGCTCCAGACTCTCAGTGTTCCTCTTAAAAATTTAATTTGTTGCCCTCTTGTGAATGTCCACAATGAGGGGTATGAGAGGTCAGTTTAGGATTTCTGTAGAACATGACTTTTTCCATAGAAGAGTATCATTTTTACCTGTGGTAGAAAAGAGTACTGATTTCTCACACAATGACACTTTATTTGGCTTGGCCTGTCTTTTATCTGTGTTGATATTTGGTTGCCTTTCTGGCCCTGGGAATGTTTTAGAGAGTTCTAAATGGACTTATAATTGGCACAGTTTTAAAATGTAAAAAAAAAAAATGCATCCAGCATAATTATAGGCCCTAATATTACAGGCTCCCCCAGCCACTGAATAAAAGATTTGTTGAGTGGATACCAAATGTCAGACTTTGTCTGGGTCATGGCGAAACAGCAGAGGACCAATGTTCAAGAATCCTTGTTCTCATGAAGCTTGCATTCAAGTAGAATAGAGGTGGGGGAGACAGAAAATACACAAATGAACAAGTAATATAGTATATATTTCAAATGGTGAAAAATGAAACAAAAACACAAAGCAGAAAGAGGGATGAAGTCACTACCGGGAGATGGAAACAGAAATTTTAAATAAAGTAGTCAACAAAGGCCTATTGGAGCAGGTGACATTTGAACTAAGAATGGAAAGGGTTATTCATATTTGGTTGGCAAAAATGTTTGCTTGGGTTTTTCCTTAAGTTATGGAAAAACCCTAACACACTTTCAGCCAAACCCATACCATGTAAAGGAACATTATAGGCAGAGGAAGAGAAGCACAAGACCGTGAGGGAGCATCGGGCCTGTGGGGTCCCAGGACAATCAAGAGGCCATTGCACTGTAGCTGGAGAGGAAAGAGCAGGGGAGTAATAGCAGAAGGAAAAGCTGTAGAGGAAGCAAGCAAGGGGACAGAGCCGTAGAGCCCATCCACGGGGCTCTTACTTTGATTGGGTGGGAGCCACTGTGGAGTCTGGGCAGAGGGGTGAAGTGCTCTACTGGGCTATGAATACAGGGACAAGAGGCCCAGCAGTGAACATGCAGAACCTAAACTCCGTCATTGGGAAAGAATTAGGAAAACTGTACCCCAAACCAGTTTCTGTATAACTAGAATCTTTCATTTAGATTTTAATTTTTCATAGTTGTGAAATTGTTTGGAGAGAACAATGATTAATAATACCTAATTTTTAATTACCAAAAATTCTGTACAGAAGCATAATACTGTCCTATATTTAGTATCTATGGATAGATAACTGCAGTTTCTTATTTAACGTTTATTATCTCATTTTGGGTAAACTCCTATCTAGAGATGATCCATCTGTGATCAATATTTCTGATGAAATGTCAAAGACTGCCTTGTGGAGGAACCTTCTGATTACTGCCGATAACTCAAAAGATAAGGAGTCAAGCTTTCCTTCTAAAAGGTTTGAATTCTAAAATAATGTGAATTTGTACTGAACCCAGTCATTTAATGACATGACTCCATGAGCAAAAGAATAGTATTGGTTTCCATTTAACTTAGTTCTAAAATATTTCAGAAAGTTAAAAAGTGGTTAGAAATCACAAAGATCCCATTTGTTGGTATGTTTTCAATATCTCCCTTTCAAATTAAAGCTCACTCCAAAACTATGACAGTGGGGAGAAGTGGGGCTATAAATTAGTTTCAATGCAGGACATTTTTGGACATTCATTTTGGCCTACTCTTTGACAGTAGGATTTTAGTGTATTCCTTCATCATCCACTTCTTAGGACCCCCTTAGATGTCTGACCATATTTTGCATTCTCCTGTTGTTCTTTTTAAAACCCATATGGCACCTGCAATGGTAATTTTGTATTTAGTTTATTTCCAGTCCCTTATTCTAGCCCTGAAAAATCTTCCCTAACCTTTTTACCCCAAAACTTTCAGCTCCAGAAAGTTTTATGCATTTTTCTTCTCTGTATGCAAACATTACATACAACTCCTATAGCTGTGGATGACAGTTTTAAGTGCATGAGGTGGGAAGAATGTGTTCTTAAATACCAAGAGTCATCACAGGATTTCCAAAATGCATTTTCCAGAATTTATAAGTAAGAGTTCAAACCATCTTGTCTTCTTAGATGTTGATCTGAAGAAAAATCTCTGTGTTATGTTAAAATTTCTTATTAAGAGAGACTGAGGGATTTGGAACAGTGTTTAATTTTTAATTTCCTTTATTTTTATGACCTTAAATTAACTTCTTCTACTTAATTTTTTATATTACATTTTTGTCATAAGCTCCCCTTCCTAATCACTCTAGAAGCTGATTTCCCAAAGGTAAGATCCTTTCCCTCAAACCTATTCCTTTTTGCATTTCCTTTTGTTAAGTGGTGTCTTCCAGAAACCTGGTCAGCCTATGTTCTTTGTGTGAGTTTTGGGGAGGCAAAAGGCATGGAGAGTCTTGGGCTTAGGTCCAGTATCAGACTGTTTACAGTGTTCCTATAACTACTCAGCTCTTTAAGAGAGTTTGCAACTTGAGTACTTTTTTTCCCCACATGACTTATACAAATGCATCGTATATAAATCAATAAATCTAATAGAGCTGTATTTTGTAACAACATCAGATTTCTGTATTGGAAAAAGAAAATTTATCCCTTGAATTAAGAAATTGTAAAGTTGAGAGCTTCCATTTTAAATGCCTCCAAAACTGCAAGCTTTATCTTCATGAGAATTATTTGGAAGCATGGGTTAGAAGAAGAAGCAACATTAAACTTAGAGACTATCTCCTGTTGCTGGTTTTTTGTCACCCCAAAATGGCATGCTGCTTCAGTGTCATATCTATGTCAAACAGCAGTGGATGTGCAGAGAGCCTAGTGGTCTTCACCCCATAAAGCTGGGGATTACTTAAAGTTATCTCTCTCCCCCTCCTTCTCCGCATCTCCCTGTCTTTCCCTCCTCAGATAGCTCCAACACTTGTTCCAAAAGTTACTTGAAAGGCTCTTTCAAAGACTTCTGGTTGATATTTTCTGTCTTGTAACAGGGCTTTAAAATCTTCATGTATTTCTTTGCTTGGCTCAAGTGGAAGTAATATTTTATTCTAAGCCATGCTTGATCTTCCTTTCCCAAAGATTCCTGCTGCAGTCTTATAGAGTCATCCTCGCAGTAACTCTGTTTTGTTAGAAGTCTTGGAAGAAAATCAGAATCATGAGAAGGGTAGTTTCTCAAGATATTGAAATATATGCTTGGGGACCCTTTCTCATTAAAAACATGGCATTTTATGATTTTTAAAAATGTGAACCCCAAGTTTATGAGCTCAAAATAAAATTCCAGGCATGAGAATATGTGGGAAATTTGAGGCAATCAAATTTAGAGATTGCTTTTCTTCCTGCAATATAGATGAAAATGCTTTCCCTATTTTCCTTTGGTTCAAGCAGTAGTTTTATGTCATGATATTTTAGGTACTCCTTAAAGTAAATGTCATGTGATGCTTTTCACCAGAAGAATTCAATTGTTTAAAATATCTATGTCAGATTACTTCTTAGATTAATTCTAGTGAACAATGTACCATGCTTAAAAGCAGATCCAATTTTAAATAGATCATCCTTTATATTTTCATATAACCACTTTTTTTCTTATTCTTTGAACATATGTTCCCACTAGCATAAGATTCAAACTATTGTGGAATGAAAGTTTGCCCAGTTTTCTTTACCTTTAAATGTGATAAAAATCTGTAGCTTTCCATGTGATAAAATGTCTATTGGTTAGTGATTAATGTCTTCCTAACAGTGGAAACTGGCAGAAAGAGTGTGGCTTCTAGAAATCCTAAAACCACCAATACTAGTAACAGCAACACTCTCCCAAAGCTGCTGCTCTCTCTTGGTATGTGTTGAAGGCACTGCAGTTTGAGGACTAGGAACTGTAGAAATGCTATACCTGCTAGAGTATCCACTGGCAAGAAAAGCCCTGAAGACCAGCTTCCCAGGGTCTGACTCTCGAGACCTAAGCTGGCTTCCCAGTGTCTCTGACTCCCCACCCTAGTTGTTTCCCTCCTGTCCCTGCTATAGGCCCTACTGCCTATCAGAGAAGCCCAGATACCTTCTTCTGAGTGGCAGAATATAGCAGTTATATTTTCTCCATTATTTCATTTACTTTACTTGTCTAAAAAAATTCATCCAGTTTAACTGAAAGAAGGATCCAAGAACTGACTGTGGGCTCTACCACACCTGTGGGGTGTCTAGTCTGATCCTAGTTCAACAGCGCTATACAAACCTGTGACAAGCTCCTCCACAGCTTATTTAAATGAACCAGTGAAAATCGGTCCCATTAAAAACCACATTGACTCCGAGTAGGTGGGCAACTACTCTGATAAACTGACACCCAAGAGCAGCATTTCTGGGGCAGGTACCTGGCAGCACTTGGCTTTGTTTTAGTGGCAGAGGCGGGGTCTAGGGACTCTCTCCCTGCTTTCCTCTGTCCCTCCACCCCACCCGCCTCTGTGTTGGGTGTTTCTTAATGCTGTTTTGCTAGGCCTAGCCCTTTCATGACTGCGTGGTAAATGTTGTGTATATCAGCTATTATGGTGTCATTGACAAATAACAGTTTCATAACTTGCTTGGCAGCATGAAGGCAGTGGGTCATGTTTTGCCCTCTCTTGAAATATGACTTCCTTATGTTTTGTCTCATCCATCTTGTGTCCCCTGGTCCTTATAGAGTACCTGGTATATAATAGATATGCAATATGTGTTTATTGTGGTAGCATGTAATAGATATGATATAAATGTAATACATGCATCTATGTATTTGTTACAGTGGAAGTTTAGAATTGGTTGGCATCCTGGAAACGATGTAGCAAGGAACAACAGAGTGATAGCCATGCAATGAGAAGACTCAAGTCAATAATATTTTTCATGAAAGTCTTGAGCGAGTTTTACAATTTTTACTTCACTGATAAAATCTGACCTGATAGCAAAACTACTGGTTTTAAAGAGCAGGGTGGGCAGGGAAGGGGGAAGCCCAATCATTTAACTGGTTATTGTTTAGTCACAAACAACCAGTATGACCAAAGCAGGACATCAGAAGGAAGCATGTCTGTGAATTAAACTGACATTCTGAATGGCTTTTTTTTTTTTTTTTTTTTGTGGCTAATGGTGCTGTGGGAGTTTGCTCATTTATCAAAAGGTTATGGAACATAGTGCACACGGGAATTGTGCATGTGTAGAGACCAGTGTGTCTCCATCTCCACAGTCTCCCATAGATAGGATGTGCTTTTCTATCTTTCAAAAGATAGAGCTCACTGGAATTGAGACGACTAGCCTCAGGATTCTGCTATTCAAGCTGCAAGAAAATGAGAGGCCATTTAGTCCAAAACTAAGATGAGGAAACCAAGTCCCAGATAAATTAAATAACTAGTCCAAGGTCACATAGCTCCTTCTTCGCTTCCGGAACTGAATGTCATCATCTGACTCTAAGCCCAGGGCTTCCTCCACTGCTCTATGCTGCCCCTTTTCATTGGCTTTGTTTTCCAGAAGAGATTGGGAGTCAGGTAGTACCCAGGGAAAAGTTAATTTGGAAAGTAGGGTAGCAGACACTTGTCATCTGAAAGGAACTTAAAGTAGAAGAAAGTGAGTCATGCAGATAGAGGAGTTAAAAATACAGAGTTAAGCCTCTCAACACATCATGTGCACACTGTCATCTTTTCTCATGGAAGGAGAAAAGAAAAGAGAAAAAGTTGCTTTGCTCTGACCTGTAAGGAGTGTGTGCTGTGAAGTGTGGCAGGCACAAACCCGGGTGCCATAGACACCCGCTCACACCAGCTCTCAGTGCTGGCAGCGTGCCACAGATGGCAGAAGCTCCAGCACTTCTTACCTGATGGCGCCGGGTGGTGGTGACAACTGAGAAGGGCTGTTTCTAGCTTGAATTGGAGGAAAAAACAATTTAAAAAACACATTCTTAAAATGTGTCTAAGTTATTGACCACTAAGAAAGCTGCATAGGAAGCCCCGTAGGAGAACGGGAGTTTTAACTGTCACTTTTTTACTTGGAGAAGAGTTATATAAAACCAAGGGTTTCCCCACCATCAACCATTTCATAGTTATACTGAGCCAAAATTAGCACTAAAAATGTATGGGTTCTTGCAGCTGAGGGACCAAAAGGCTGACTGTGGGTTGCCCTCGAGTCAGCAGCAGGAGAGGCCGGGGAGAGGCCTCAGTGTGGGGCTCACCTGTGCTGCACGTGGTTGGGAAGGAGCTGAGCTGCCCTCTGGAGCATGTGCTCTTGGTGTGAGCTTCCTGTGTGTCAGCACGTTATTTGAATTTTGCATAAAAACTGTCAACTTGAGATTAGGTAAAGTGCATATTGGAAAAATATTTTAAAAAAAAAAATGAGAGAGTCACATTACCGGATTGCCCATTGATAAAGTTAATTGGAGGATAGTTAAAACAGAAGCCACTTGGGAATCGGTTTGTTCCAAAAGGAATGAGGTGAAACATGATTCCTCTAATGGACAGGTGGAGTTTGTGAGGAGATGGCATGGGTGTTTGGAGGGCAGTGTGCGGGGTGACCGGGTCCTCCAGACCAGTGGAGGCATGCCTGTTCCCCTGACAACAAAGCAGTTCTCACGCAAGATCAGACTCCAGTCTGTTCACAAAGGATGCACCACTTGCAGCAGGGCCCAGAAATACCTACTGCGACATCTTGTTTATGTCATTCATCGCACAGTGCTATCTTAAGACGGGGAGGGGCATGACTGGCATTTGCAACAATCATCAATGATTCATTTGGCCAAATGAGGACCATGGTATTAATCTTGCATGCTTTGGGGGCTGCTTTTAAAATGTCTGGTTTTGTTTTTTAGTTTCTGTTTTTTGAATTTCCCTTTTTCTGCAGTTCTTGGTTTCTACCTCACTGAGTGCAGAGGATTTTAATCGTTGTTATCTATTGATGCTTCACAGCATGAAAAAGCAATGCCTAAGGGCCCTTGTGGTCATTGAAATTGATGGGTTTTGTGTCTGAATGAGGTCTCCCAGGGGCCTCACTGGATTGAAGTAATACATTTCTCCTTTTTCCCCTGTAGCATTGAAAGCCGAAAAGAGAAGAAAGCTGACTCAGGGAAAGGTGTTGACAGGGAAACTTGTCTATGACTGATCTTCAGTTTATTTTTTACATATATAAGAGAAGAGTGCCACAATTATTCATAAAACCGCTTTGATCATGTATTATAAATTCTGTCTTTCATCTCAAATCCACCTTCATACTGTAAGTAGTGCAATACTTGTTTCATTACTGTGTTTAAACTTCTGAACAGTGAGACACCCTTGTGAGCATATACAAAAGCTAATGCAAGAATCTCTGTGTTCCTTGCTGTATTTTAGACATTTGTAAACACTAGATTCTCATTGTCAGTTTTACGAGAGCAATAGCTTTCTTAAAGAGATAAGTCATATTTACCTAGTTTGTATTTTCCTACTTAGGGACCTGAAGATACCTGATAATTTCATTCAGAAGAATTTTGGAAGGTAGTCTTACTTCTTTTTATTTTTTATAGCTTAGCATTAGTGACTTATTTCAAAATACCCAAATCAAAAAGTTAGTTTGAAAGCATTTTTAATAATTGTATTTATGCATTTCCTTGATTTAATATGATATTTAATACTTAAGAATTTATATGTAACTAAAACTTAAAGTCATTTTGGAAAATATATATGGAAACCTATTCACAATTTGTTTAAAAGAATCAGATACTAATGCAAAGAACCAAGTAGTATTTGCTTAATATTCAAGTTTTGATTACATGATCAAATACTAAGCTTGTATGAAATGCTTTAGAAAAACTTTGTAGGTTTTGTGAGATTTTCAATATAAATCTTTATCAGAAATATACTGTTAAATTTATCTCCCATTGACAACAAGTCTTTTCCAAATAAGCCTATTATATACATACTTATGGAATGCCACGTGGTGAGTCATTGTATGTGAAATTCCACTCCTGTACATTTATTCCACTGCTAAAGGTCATAGACTGCTTAATGCTGCTTCTGAATCATGTTCTAATGTTAGACTGATGGTCTCCAATTGTTTTTTTCTGCAGAGCTCTTTTCCACTTCTTAACTAAATGCATGTTGTAGAAAAATAATCTTTTAAATGAAAATCTCAGATTCTGTTTGAGAAGCTTCTATAGATATTTCAGTCTATATGAAACAATTCATCTTTACTGAGTTTATACAAGATGAAGGAAAGTATAGAATTTTTGAGTAATGTGAATAAAGACGAAATCTCATAGTGCTCTTGTTTCTTAAGAATTACCAATGATCATCAACNTTTTTTTTTTTTTCCACTGATCTACCTCTGTTTCTATTTAACTTTACCCTGTTTGCCCTTAGATGTGGGACTATTTTACTATCATTGTAAGAATGCTCTCCAAATTTTCCTGTATATCTCTCTCACATATTCATACAATGAAATGAGATTACAACCATTTGAAAAATTTATTAGAGTAATTTGGGTAATATGATGATTCACTAAATATCTACTTTGAAAGGCTACTTATAATCAGTCCACTTGAAGAAACCCAATGTTCAAGGATTACTCAAAATACTTTTAGAGAGATCCTTGGGTGTTTTTCTTAGAAAATTGTAGCTCATGGACACAACTGTCACTTCATTACAGTTTCTATTGATATGTTAGCCACTACTTTCTGTGCTGGAACTTTGAAAATAGGACTGTGATCCTTTCTTCTAAGGGCAAGGTAGACACATAGCTTTAACATAAAGTGATGTGTACAGAGTTGGTTGTACAATAAAAGCAATGAATAACTCAAGGATGGAATTTTGAGTATGGCAAACTTTGAAGAAAATGCTATATGAGGTAAAATATGAATTAGGATGGTAATGGGGAAGGAAACCTACTCCAAGAACTGCAGTGATTCTCAAACATGTCAGTATTGAAAACAATAAAATTAAAAAGTAAATATATACGGTAATATAGAAGCCTGACATACTTGATAATAGAGGATTTTTGGAACTCAGCAGACAACCCAATATGTTGGAATGTTAGGAGACTAGTGGGGACCCATATGAAAAGGTAGGAACACAAGTTGGAGACATTATAAATGTTGTTAAATTCTATATTAGGATATTTCAACTTTATCCATTAAGAGTTTTGAGTAATGAAGAGGCATGCATTTTAGGAAAGATTAGTCTGGCAGCATGATCGGAAACATAATGGGGAAAAAGTGAATCCTGTTCCCAGGGTGACTCTCAGAGAGTCAAACCAAACTCTCTATCAGTGGTCTATAAACTTGTATTATGATTGAAGCCAAACAGGCTGAAGCATATACTACAGGTACTTAATAAGCAACTACAGGCCCAAGAACTTCATGATACATCCTTTCACATCGAATATTCCTTTGTATAATGCGTTTGGGTTTGTTTTTTTTTTTTTTAATGTTCAGAAAAACATGGTATCAACAGTAATACTGAGACAATTTAAAAAATCTAAGTGTGAAACAAAATTCAGCCAGGGGCTGGCTCCTGTGAGTCCAGATCCCCACTGCTTGCCTTTTGATCCCACTTTCCTCATCCACTCTTCCCATATATTTAGCTGTGGATTTATGTATTTTTACCTTCTGGTGAGTGTAGAGTTATAGATTTCTTCCATTTGCTTATAAGTGCCCTAAAGGTAAGAATAGTGTTTTATCCCTTCTTAGTAATTCTCTTCCTGTGCTTTGCTATTTATTTAGCCAGCAAAGGCTGTAGACAGAATCATAAGTAAAATACATCAGAAGATGTGGCTTCTTAGTTTATTAAGAATGATTAAAGCTCCATAAAGGATTCTCACTGACATGGCAGCACTGGAAGAAAAGCAAATGCTCATTGAGAAACTTCATGTGCCCTATGCCTGCGGACACTAGACACCTATGGGGAAAACTGGTGTAAACCATGAAATCATCAAACCAGGCATAGTGCATAAACCTTCACAACAAGGCGACTGTTATGGAAGGTAGGCATTCTGGTATCTCTTTCAAATTAAGTAGCTGGGCTTCAAAGAGGCTGAATAATGTTCTTTAAAATGTTCCTCACTGTGAGTGTCCATGCTGAGATTGTAACGCACGTCTGTCTAGCCTAGACTGGAGTGCACTGACCGCCCAGCAGGAGGCGCGATGTGACCGCCTTCCTCCTTAACCGGACAGTCTTCAGGTTCATGCAACTAGCACTGGGTTGAATAATATTTCTTCTCAATGTTACATTTTCCTTGTCACTCATCTTTCTGCGGTTAACACTCTAAACCAAACCTAATCAATGAAACTTTTCTCCTCACAAGTCACAAATATTATGACTTTGGATGTGCTCAGTCGCTCAGTCATATCTGGCTCTTTGTGGCCCCTTGGACTGGAGCCCGCCAGGCTCCTCTGCCCATGGAACTCTCCAGGCAAGAACGCTGGAGTGGGGTGCCAGGGGATCCCAGGGATCTTTCTGACCCAGGGATCAAACTCGTGTCTCTTGAGTATGAAAAGGTACACACTTAACACAGAATGGGACAAAGAGACCATGCACATCTGCCAGAAAGTTCAACAAATAAGGTCAGAGGATGCTTTAGAAAACCCAGGAACCCTGTGACCAGGGGTGAGTTAAGCACCGTAAGTCAGCATAACCCTGCCATGCACAGGCAAAACTTATTGGAACAACTAGAGTTTTTGTTAAGTCACACTTTTCATCATACATGCATTTTAAATAATCTGACCAATTTGGGGTGACTGTTCAGATGAAAGATTCTTTAGAATAAGAATTTTGATTGAGTTTACTGGAGATTAATTCCAGAAAAACCACTGTCAATTTAGCAGTAAGAAAATTACCTTTCTTTTTATTAATTCAGTTTTGAGTTTAAATGTTAATCCTGTCACAGAAAGGTGACATTCTGAAAGATGATACATTTCTTCTGAGCATGACATTGGTCTTATTAATACCATGCTCTGAGCTTTTCTTACAGGTAGTGACGTTATGCTTTACAACTCACATTCATCTCTCACTCTCAACCGTCTGTATCCCTCGGACATATCCTGAATACACACTCCAAATCTTTCAGGATGTATATAAAATTGCTCTTGGACACTGCTGAAAGAACCGTCACAAAATTGGAACCACAAGATTCTCTTACTTTACTCTGAAGAAACCCATTCTATTTTTTTTTTTTCATTTGTTGTTGTTCATTCGCTCAGTCACGTCTGACTGTTTGTGACCTCATGGACTGCAGCACACCAGGCTTCCCTGTCCTTCATTATCTCTTGGAGTTTGCTCAAACTCATGTGCATTGAGTCAGTGATGCCATCCAACCATCTCATCCTCCGTCGCCCCCTTCTCCTCCTGCCCTCCATCTTTTCCAGCATCAGGGTCTTTTCCAATGAGTTGGCTCTTTTGCATCAGGTAGCCAAAATATTAGAGCTTCAACTTCAGCATCAATCCTTCCAATGAATAATCAGAGTTGATTTCCTTTAGGACTGACTGATTTTTTTTTCATTTAGAGATTATTCAATCTTAAATATTGTACAAATGTAATAGTTTCATAAACTATTTTCACATCAACTTAGACCAAAAGCAACAAATGCCAAGTGGTGAAACTGGTAGCCTTAGTGACCACCTGCAGATAAGAAACACTCAGAATGACATACAGCCTGATGTGACCACTGAGCTTCATGGTGGTGCCTAGAGTCATCAGGATGCACCGAATTATGGTCTATGCTGGTTATTTAAGAAAGTTTGAAGGTGTGTAATCATTCTTAGCAAGGTTTCCAACAAAAAAAGTTCAAAAATAATTTTAAAAGTGATTTTCTAAAAATCTTGGTCAAAACTTTAAGAAGAAACACTGTATCCATAGAAGAGATGTGACCATTTCCTCCTTCTTTTGGGATGTGAGTTCCTGGGTGCTATTGTGGTCTAACAGGTTGCTTATGAAGGCATCTTATCATCCAGGTACCTGTGGAGGCTGCGACAGTGAAAGGCACGCAAGTCTGCATATTGTACTGGCATGACTAGTTCTGTGTGTTTCAAATATACCCTCAGATTGTCTGTTTCTTATTTGTCAATTTAACTTCCTTTCCCAAAAAACTCATCTAAAACTCTTACTGGAGAGTTTTATGTCTCATGAGGGTCAGATGAAATTTACTTTAACTTCAAGCACATTATCACCATTTGTAACTCTCATTATGTGAAAAATATGTGCTGGGATTTTTAAAATTATCTCTGGGCTCCATAGAAAACATGGAGCATGTTTTGAAACTAAAGAAACAATAAATTCATAGAGTTTTGATACTGTTCAATAGTTGTACACTATCAGATATTATGCAATGGTCTTAATATCTGTATAGCATCTAATATTATACAATATATACAGTTATAAAATGATCTTATTAGTATCTAAACAATATCTGATATTATACTATATCCAGTTTCAATTAACGTAAAAGGAGAATTTCTACTTACTTTGCTTTTCTGATTACTAAATTCAGTCCAGGATGTGAACATGTAACCTATGATTTCTGTTTCTGGATACAGAACTCTACAAAGATTGGTCTCACTACTCATGATGAATGAACTCTATTATTAGAATTATGACAAGAACCCTATAAGTTTGAGGGTTGACTTATGGTTCCAAATGAATGAATAATATATGAGACTTAATTAAGAAGAAACCACTCAATTCCATGTTCTGAAAATACAGTTGAAACAATTTCAGAATCTTCTGTCCATTCCTATACGTGACTCACCAGTCTCATATTGAACTGATAAATTTTTTTCTAATTCTTCTGTTTAGATTTCTGTGCTGTAGCTCATCCTGTCTAGGACAACTTTTTCTAACTATGTTTGAGCTTATAAAATCAATTGTTAAAAATGACGCCATTTTACAAATAATTGAACAAAAATATTATGTGTTCTCATTTATTGAGACTTTACTTTGCTAGACTAAATTCAGCATCTTAAATCTATGGTTTCATGAATATAGTTATGTCAACCAAAAATAATTAGTTAAACACTTAAGTTGTTGACTTTTTTAAACTTCCACTAAGCCATCTGGGCTATCAAGATGATATTTTTGATATTATGTGCCTCATCATAGTTCCCTGGAATGAAATTATAAATTATATGCTACATAAATAACCAAAATTACTTTAAGTTGACTTTTTAAAAGCTTATATATAAGTATGATAACAAAAATTGTATATATAGAGATATTAGATTAAAACCCTATGAACTGCTTAATTTAGCACACTTATTTGTATCTGTTTCTTACAAAAGCTGAACCCTCTCCATGTTTACAAGGCAGTTTGGGATAACAAGCAAAATAAACAAGAGCCTTTCTGGGTAAGCATGTCCATATGCCAATACAGTTTAGGTCTGATTCAAGACACAAAACACCTCTGAAAAAATGAAGGCATATTTATTACTGACCAGGAGATATTCCACAGTATATAGAATGGGAATCATAGTATATACATTTGTAGCTTATTTTCAATTTTTAAAAACAAGTCCAAGAAAGTTAAAATATTCTTTTTAATTAGATGCTCAAAGAAACGAAGTAAGAAAAACTGATGCAAAGACTCCTTCAAGTTAGGATTTGCAATACAAATATTTTCATATCTTAACAGGGCAAGCTGATGTGTTCACATCTCCCTTCCAAGCTGCTTTTCTCACTAGGAAACATCAGTATTTTTAAAGCACATTTACAATGCTTTCCCATCACCCTTTCTGTGTTTTTGTAGCACCTATAGCCATAACTGGCACCTGGGGGCCTTGCATTGTTGGCAGTTTCCCTCTTATTTCTTTGGAGTCTATTCAACTGCTGTGGTTTTACTCAGAAGTCAGTGCTTTGCATATATGATTTCCTGAGACTGTTTGAATGGTCTTTCTCAGAAAACTGTGCCAGTCTGGCTGTGAACAGCTCTTCTCTGAGGAGCTGACAGTAGCCTGGTTGGGTCAGCAGGCTTGGACTGGGGTTCACAGCCTTGCCCTGCCAGCTTCTCTCCCTAACGCCTCTTTTCTTACCCCTGCCTCAGTGACATCACTGCCCACATCCTGTCATTCCTTCAAAGAAGAGAACAAAATTTGCACTAGTTCAGTTAGAAAATAATGCTGCTCAGGGAACCTCTGCAAAGCTCCCATAAAAACAATTCTTAGGTGTTGTTTCACCAACTGATATTGAAATTATTTTAAATAATAATAAAAAAAGAACAGACTGAAATTTCCATAAGGTAAGTCTGTTGCAAAGACAGAAGTCCCTATTTCAGGTTATAGATATGAAATTTGGGAACAAGGTAAACTTACATTTCTTGATTTGAGAGTTTTTTTTTTTAAGGCATCATCCTGACAGTGCAGTTTTGAGATAATGAGAGCAAAAGTAGCTTTTCACAAGCTTTAAATGGCATGCCGTTTTGAGATGCTAAAGTAGAGAGAAGCATTGTTTTAGGAAACGGCTCATGTGGGTGTATATGTGTTGGTGTGCTGTGTTGCTGGCAATCCCGTGGTCTTCATCTGTATACCACTGCAGAGACACAAGAGAGAGGTCAGAATTAGGAAGTCAGTTGCCTTTTTTTTTTTTTAATCCAAATGAGTTCTCATGAGCATACATGAAATAACACAATGTTTTAATTCCTCAATCAGTTTGTAAACTGAAACATGATCAAACAAGCTTTTTTATCCCCCCTCCCCGTTCCCAGAGCTTTCCCAAGGCATGTAGCTGTGTCTTGCAGGAGTCTCTGATTGTCCTTGGTACGTGCTAAGACAACTCACCATGAGTTTGACTTCACTGCACACAGCTTTAAGGATATGTGTATTACACGAAAATATCTAAGTCCATTTTCAAATTTGACTCAAATTTGACTTAGAAACTCATCATGCATAGGATGGAATGTTTATCCCATAAAGCCCACTTTAATTAAGTGTTATCAACTGTTAAGTTTCTCCTCCACTGCAGTAAAAAAAAACTATTAAATGTTTTTAAAAAGCAATTTTTCTTAATGTATACTACTAAGGAACTAGAAAAATCTACTTCTGTATTCCACATATATATTTAGCATAAATGAAGTCAAAAATCAAATGTATTATTTTCAAACACGTACGATTTTTCACTGGAATTTCTTATCTGTATGTCTGACATTTATTTAGGAAGAGTTGATGACCTGAGGCAAAAATTTATCAACTCATACCACCATGTTAAACAAGTGGGAAGTCATTGCCAGGAAAGCATATATCATGGAGACATAAATTAACTTTCAAAAATTGCTTAAAGTATCATGTCTTTTCTTTGAACAGTGGAAATATACACCACAACCTCTTAAGAATCTAACCCTGAAAATATATGCAATGTTTTTTGGTATCAAATGACTGTCCCGCTTTTAAATACAGTAGGTACTGCCTGAACTGAGCACAGAGCAAAGTGTGTATGTTAAAAGAAAGTGAGGGGAAGCAGGCTATTAAAGCTAATACAGACAAGGAAGCTCTTAATACAAAAATATTTAGTGTAACACACACATATAATCTTTTTTTTTTCTCTTAATCAGAAAAGATCTAGGGCATAAAATGAATTTTGCTTAATACCTAGAAACATCCTCTGAACAGGCAACAACAACTCTCTAGCCATTTCTGACTTTATAAACCCAGCCTAATTGTTTATTACCTGTAGTTGCTCAACAAAAGATAAAATGGAAGCTGCAAAAACTGAAACTTGCTGATTAGTATACCCCACCTTTGGTAGAAGGGCCAGTAACACGTACCAGAGATGGATTTTCATATTTGAGCTGAGCGATGATCATGCTGCTTTCACTTTAGAATTACTTTGCCATACTTTTCACTGGGTAAGTGATTACTTTTGAGTCAAATTAGGGAGAGATGGGACAATCATAGGGCTAGAAGAGCAATCACAAGACTAGGGATCTGATACTCACAAGATATGCAATATTGTGCTTTTCAATCCCTAACTGATATTGAACATGACTGTGTTTCTGGCTCAAGTATGTCACTTCTT
This sequence comes from Redunca redunca, assembly GCA_006410935.1. Taxonomy (NCBI): domain Eukaryota; kingdom Metazoa; phylum Chordata; class Mammalia; order Artiodactyla; family Bovidae; genus Redunca; species Redunca redunca. Next base: position 1,348,560 of record SJYQ01000626.1, read on the forward strand.
CAACTTCTTACTGGAAAAATAAGACTCTTTTTTGCTTTTGTCCCTTTCTCCTGGGACCTTGACGAGAGAAGTAATCGTGAGAGGGGAACCAGACCCCACCAGGAAGTTCCTTCCCCTTGCAGGAAGCTTTGCTATATACCATTGATTGGAAATCCACTCCCGCATCCACCAGAGCTTTGGAGATCTGAGCTGACTGCTGAAAGTGAACGTTATCTGCAAGGAGAGAAAGGAAACAGAAAGTAACTAATAGCTGCTCCACTTTTCTGGTAGGAAAAGGCACAAGAGGAAAGGGGACTGTCTGAAGTTCTAGGACTCAGCATCCCATTTATCCCAAGACAAGTGAGTTGTGGAAAGCAACACTGTTTTATTGAAGTAAATGTAACAGTCTTGCCCCTCATGCTTTTGTTTTGTCAGTAGTGAAATTGCAAACCTGTCTGTGATACTAAAAAGTCTAATTAACTGAAACTCACCATCTGCTGTTCCATGAATAAGGAGGTACTCAACTTGTTTAAAATTTTCAGCTCTGCTCATGACTGTTGAATTCTGGAATTGGGAAAAAGAATGTCATTATTCAAAAAAAGATCTGCCATAAACTGATTTTTCACTTTAGTTTACAAAATAAAATGTTTTCAGCTGGGGCCCCCTTTGATACAAAATATAGCAAACCGATATTCAAGCAAATGCTGTCTCCATGCAAGGCAGAATGCACAGCATGCCCTGTGCTTGGGAGAAGGACTGGAAAGGGAGAATGCCACATCTTCCCTGCACATGCAGAAGAGGGCACCTGCCACCCAGGCTGCATGCAAAACCCCTCGAGTCCCAGATCCCAGATTGGCTGGGTCCTATGCATTAGCACAGGGCAGAGTCTCATATTAGTAATGTATGTTCCATGGGCTTATGCTGTAGTTCAGCCAAAAAGTGTATTGCCATGGCAACCATGTGTCACATGGTGCCATACATGCTACATTTCAAAGAGCCTGTACATAGCATTTGCAACTAAACATACTCTGCAATATGTCATATGAACTTTGGTCCACATTGCTAGGCTCTGAATGAGAAGCAGGCATTACCTTTTTTGAAACAGATGTTTGAAACCTAGGCAAATGTAACATATGGGAGGGTAGAGGGGTGACAAAGATCAAATATGGCCTTAGAAAATCATCAGTGGCTGGTTGTCTGCCTCATTCTGTCTTGAGGAAAATGTCACTATTGGACCAAGCCAGGTAATTACGAGAAAAAATTGGGAGGTCACCTTTTTGAAGACTGCTTCATAACCTTAGGAAGGACTTCTAAAATGAGGCTGGGGTCTCAAATGAAAATGCTTTGAAAGTATGGAACTGGTCATCTGGTCTTAATTTGGAAATGTTTGCAGAGTTGGGATGAAGGTAAAAATGTCACAGACATTGCAGTGACTTTGGGAAGGGGTGAGCTGGAGCCTACTTCTGTTGTCTCATTATGAGTTGGGCAGAGGAAGGGCCATTAGCCTCCCGACAGATTTCAAATCAGTCAACTTGTCCTGCAGCATCTTGGTGAATCAAGTCAACTTTATGAGAGGCAAGGTTTATGTTCTACAGATACCTTTGTAGCTAACATCAGGATGGGAACCCTGAAGGTCTGGGAGGAAGAGGATGGGGCTATGGTCCGAGTGTTTGTATTCTAGCCCCGGCTTCAATATCAGTGAACTGTACACCAGGAGAGGGGCTGCTGAGCATTGTTTTGTTTGAAATGGGAGGAAGATTAACTCCTCTTACTGTCACTGAAATAGGAATCAAGAGACGTGGCCTTTTTTAAGGTTAAATTACTGACACTGATGTCAGGATGCTATAACAGTGTTTCTGGAAAAAAGATTCTGTCTACAGCTTTCAGGACAAAGTCACCCAACATGTTTGCATTGACAAAGTGATCTTGTCCTGGAAAAAAGTGCAAAGGCCCTCTTACTCTGTGCAGGCGGGGTCCCACTTGTCCTGACCATATGCCATTTCTGACCCAAATGAGAATTTACCCACAAACTTTCAGGAGAAACGTCTAGGACTCATTAAAAGTCACACTCTTATTTTACTTTACTTTTAGGGAAGTGTGTTATCTGGTGAGATGTCCCAGATGAATTCATCCATCCATCCATCTGTTCATCCATCCCAATGTTACTCCATCCATTCTTCTATCCATTCACTTATTCATTGTCAGTCAATATTTGTTTGTTATATACCCAACTAAACAATAAACTCCATGAGAAAAGGAATTTGTCTATATTGTTCATTATTCTGAGCATTTAATACAGTGCTAAATATCAATTAAAGGGATAAATGAAAGAAAAGTAACCACTTATATTGTACTGTTGACTATATTCCATCCTAATTTTGCAGAGGCAAGTGGGAACAGCTAGGGGAAGTGAAATATAATATTCTCATTCTGAAATTTACCAAAATATGCTTTGCCCACTTTCAATCCATACACAATGCCATTAGTAATAACAGCTGACATTTACTGTGTATTCTGTGCCAGTCACTCTGCTAAGCATCTTAAAGGATTTATCAAAGCACTTGCTCTATTTAATGACGTTCCTACGAGATAGGTCTATTAATAGCAATCCACTTCATCATGGAGACAATCAAGTGTACCAGGTTACAGGAGGAAATCTGAGCTGGACAAAAAGTCTGACGGTAGAACCTCTTTTACCTCCTAGGCTGCACTGAGTCTCCAGTAAAGTTCCAAGCTACTTATGATGTGATCTTCCAGCAAAAATACAGGAGGAAAGAAAGTGTTACTAAACTGTCCTGGGATTTGCAGTAAACAGACACACGGGGTATTCTTTGTGCCTGCGTGCTCACGGCCTTTTTAGAATTCATCGGAAGAGAGCATTCATTGGAAGAGAGCACGCTTGCACGGCCCTGCGAGATTCATGAAGCATTTTGGGGCTGTGTGGCTCATGCAGCGCCTATCGCAGCAATAGAACCCTAATTGATGTTCTGCCCCAGAGAGAGGAAAGGGTCAAAATCAATCTACCAAAAAGGCCAGTGTAGGATTCAAACCTAGCGACAGCAGAGGCTGGGGCAGACACACAGACAGTGAACGCTGACAGTCTGAAGGAGCCCCAGGCCCGGGCGCCCGAGTCCATCCTCCTGCGCCTGCGCAGTTGTTTCCGTCACCTTGTTTCTCCCGAGAAGCAAGTTCTTCACTTGCCAAGGACAGTCACCTTTAACACCTAGGCCTGACCTGAATATACAGCTGTGTCACCTCCCCCCACCCCCCACCTCTAAAAGCCTCCCAGGGCTTCCTTGCTTGGCAGAGTGCAGAGCAAAAGCTACTTCACAACCTCCCTGAGCCATAAAACTGAGAAATGTCATTGAAACATAGAGTAATAGTTAGGAGACATATAAATACGCAGGACAGTTAGCAAGGAATGTGATAACTACTGGAGTTTGGACCAAAACAGTTTCTGGCTGCCTTTTTTTTCTTAAATGGAGTGAATACAGGCTGAAAGAAGACAATTTTTATAAACAAGTAAAACCCTGAGCCTAAGATAAATGTTGTGATGTACACACTGTAGCTGTGATGAACTAGACATGGTGAGAAACGCAACATACTGAGAAAAAGACGAAAACTGTGATAAAAGTGTCATGATGCAAATTGTTTTACATTAACAATATTACACTACAAAGAAAGAAAGACAAATACTTTAATGCAGCAAGCGAAAAATAAAACAAAGGCTTCCCCTGCAACCACAAGATAAGAGTGTCATTTCCAATGTGCACGTCCCCCTGCTCGCTGGGAGATGCATCAGGAGGGACCTCTCAGTGCGTGGGAGCCAGGCAGCCTCAGGCACACACCCATTTCAAGGCTCTCAGGCTGCTGAGAACATTTCCCCGCCCGCCCTGGGAAAGATGCAGCTGTGTCCCCCTGCCTCCAGAACCACTGATCCTTCCCTACCAGACTGAGCATCCTGGCTTCTCCAAAGAGAAAGACTCCTGACAGCCCGCTGTATGGCACACTTTAACGGGTGAAGGCAGTAGCCAAAGCCAGTGAAAGAAATGCAGGCACTAATTTAAGGGAGAATTAATGACCAGAAATAATTTAATTGTGCTAATTCAACCCACCAAAATAGGATAATCCCCACTTGCCTATCGATGGAAACAGAAATAAAAAAGGAAATGGATGACTAAGTTAGAAGCCGAATAGTCTGTCACCAGCTCCTAAAAAGGAAGCTTAGAGTGATAAATGGGCAGGGATGCAATGGTGGTGCAGTTGGCACTCTCCCGAGGCTAGAAACTTCCGGAGAGCCCCGCTGCCAGCAACAGCCTGGCAAAGCGAAGTGGGAAGGACTGGACCAGTGGCAGTGCCGATCCTCAGCATCTCTGCGAGGAGCTTTTCCTTCAAGCCCCAAGAAGAACCATCTGTAGCTGCTCGTTGGATCATGCTGGTTCTTCAGTTACCTTCCAACAAATAAATCTTTGTATTTTTGAAATAAAAGAGAGAGCTGATAAGAGTGGGGAAGTACTGTGAGAAACAGAAGGTCTAACAATTTTTAAGCTACCCCTTGTGCTATCCAGGAACCAGAAGGACAATTTGCTTCCCAAGGATAATGGTGGCAACTGCCATGTTTTTGAAAGCTTACTTCATGGCAGGCTCAGGTGTCTCGTTTAATCCTTTCAATAACCTCGTGAGACAGGTCTGATTGTCCCCATCATCCAGATGAGGAAACAGCAGTTCACAGGGATTTAGTAACCTCTTCAAGTGAATAGATGGTGGAAACAGAATTTGAGCACAGGTCAAACTCAAAAGTCCTCACCTCTTAACATCATATTCTAATGTCCCTTTACTTCACAGCCAAATAACTCATTGTTATCTGGTAGAAAGAGCAGCTGCTGGTCTAACGGACAACCCATTACTTCCGTGAGATAGCACCCTGTGTGCTAACTTGCCCTGCGCATTCTCCCACTTGCCATCAAAGCCTCATAAATAATATTAAATGAAGCTATTTAAGGAAGCACTGTTCATGCCACAACAGAGGTCACAAAAACATTTTAAGAAAAAATTAATTCAACCCAGCACATCAGATGTTTTACTAGTTCACATCAATCAAACAACTGTACCAAGGAAAACAGTCCCTATTCGCCGACAGGGGGCCCTACCTCAGGCCTCACCCAGCAACACTGGCTTCTTTAAAGATCACACAGCAGTCAACATTTTATCAGCACTCAACAAACAAGTTAAGGTTTGGCTTAAATCTGAAGGTCTCTCTCCCTTTGGCATATTCTGGGATAATAGAACAAATGTCAAATCAGTACAAGATGGCATATTTACAAAATTGCACCCTGTTTTGCATAACCTAACGATGCAGCAGTTCTTAAGGATTGAACATTTCAAATCTGCTAGCAGAAGACTGCCAAATCTATGACTGTTTCGTACACTTGCCAAAAGCCTATCAAATTCTGAGCAAAATGCAAAATAAATCTCCTCTACAAGTTAAATCAGTCCCTTCTGTGTGTTCCAGGCTGCCCTCTTCTCTTGGCAACGAGGCTCAGGACTTGGGCCTCATTTCTCTTGCCCTTGATCTGATGCTGCTCTCTGTGAATCCGTTCCCTCCCCAGCCTCCCATCCTGCCTTATTAGCCACCATTTGGCCTGCTCTTCCCACAGCCCTGCTCTGTGTTATCCCTCGGTTCACCCAATCTGCTTCACGAATCCCTGGAAAACAGCTCTGCCCACCATTCCTCTACTATGCTCCTCGGCCTTGTCCCTTGGGCAGCCTATGGAAAGCACCTATGCTCTTCCTCTGTATCTCCTGGAATCTTCCTTGACTGGCTCCAGATAAGTGCCCTCTCCCTTTCCTACCCCAGTAGCTACATCTTATATAACATGACTGCACCTCAGTTTCTGGGTCAATGAAATGGAAATATTAGAACACTTATCTCAGAGAATTTGAGGGAGAACTGGACCTAATAATCCATGTAAAGAGCTTAGAACAGTGAAGTGCTAAGGACTCAGTCATGTCTGCCTCTGCAACCCCATGGGCTGTAGCCCACCAGGCTCCTTGCCATGGAATTCTCCAGGCAAGAAAACTAGAGTTGGTAGCCATTCCCTTCTATAGGGGATCTTCCAGACCCAGGGATTGAACCTGGGCCTCCTGCACTGTAGACAGATTCTTCACCATTTGAACCACCAGGGAAACCCATCTGTCATAGAAGCACTTAATGAATGAATTAAAAAAATGAATGAAATAAATGAAACTGAGTCCCCCTTGGTTGAGAGGAGTGGTGGGGGGAGGTGAAATCCCAGCTTCTCAGCTACTTTCCCACTCCATGCTCGGACGGCATGCTGGGGCTCCACAGTCACAATCTGGAAATCGCTAACTTTTTCCATATATATTGGGCACTCTGTCATGCTCAAGTTCATGCTTTATTACTACTTTCTTTTATTTCTCTTCAAAAATTTTGTCTCCATACTTTGTCCCACCAACAAGGTCACCAACTTCTGAACAACTAAAACACCGGGCACCTCAAATAGGTGAATGAAAGTCTACCATGTTAATGATTTTTTACAGATTTGTTTGGCCTTGTAGAAACTGTGATTGGCCATGATAGAAACTATTCATCACTGTTAGGAACCCACTCCTCAAGGTGGGGCCATGGCTGCTGTTTGCTCATTGCTACTGGGGGTGATGCTTCCCAGGTGGCGCAGTGGTAAAGAATCCACCCACCAATGTAGGAGACACAAGAGACGAGGGTTCTATCCTTGGGTTGAGAAGATCCCCTGGAGTATGAAACGGCAATCCACTCCAGTATTCTTGCCTGGGACATCCCACAGACAGAGGAGCCTGGTGGGTTACAGTCCATGGGTTGCAGAGTCAAGCACACATTGGGGGTAAGTGTTGTCTTATTGTCTATCTGATTCTTTTGCTCAAATCTATTGCCATTTCTGTTGGCTATAGACTGAGACTCTGACTGAGACTTTCAGCAGAAAAAAAATGTTTCCACAGAGCTTCACTGCCCTATTAGATTCACTGTCATCCCTCTACTTTGCCTGCCTGATTAGAGCTTCTGGGACCAGCTCCTTGGAGTTTAAGGAGTCTTCTTTCTCTTTGCTGCTGCTGCTAAGTCGCTTCAGTCGTGTCCAACTCTGTGCGACTCCACAGACAGAAGCCCACCAGGCTCCCCCGTCCCTGGGATTCTCCAGGTAAGACACTGGAGTGGGTTGCCATTTCCTCCTCCAATGCATGAAAGTGAAAGTGAAAGGGAAGTCGCTCAGTTGTGTCTGACTCTTAGCGACCCCATGGACTGCAGCCCACCAGGCTCCTCCATCCATGGGATTTTCCAGGAGGGAGTACTGGAGTGGGGTCTCATTGCCTTCTCCTTTAAGTCCCTGGTATTCTTTAAAAGTGCTTCTATCTTGCCACTTGTCAGTAGGTGGGTGATTATCTACAAAAAACGGTCTTATGGATCACTGCTTATGTCACAGCATTGGGTCCAAGCCTTAGTCCCAGGGTCCCATAATCTATATGGTGGCTTTGTAACAATAAACAAAGGCACTCCTGGTTGGATGCAGCCCCAGAGGTGCGTGCCTTAGTGAATGGAGCCGACTGGCCTCTAGCAGTGCACAAGCTGAACAGCTATACATGACATCCCCACTTGTTCCATTTACATATACAAATGGTTCCTTCCAGTTCCTTTTCTAAATAGTAAGTACAACCTTTATTTCACAAAATGTCCTTCTCTTGGTGTGCTTCTCTACATTCTTCCAAGTCTGGTCATTAATGACCTAATAATGAATCCTCTCCTCATCTGAGTTTCATCAGAAAATTATATTCTCTTCCAAAGGCTGTAATTCTGGTTACAGAATAAATGATTCTATAGTTGAAAAGGTGTACAAAGATCAAGACCTTGCTTGTTACATACTTGGGTCATTCCTATCCTGGATGTACTGAAGAAAGTCAACAGGCTATCCTACACAGGACTCTTTCAAAATATGTCTCCTGCCCCACGGGAAGACAGAGAACAGGGAAAGCCTGTAAGGAATTGTCTCCTTTGTTTTTTTCCAAGAGGGTAGGAGGAGGGAAGGAGAGGAGGAGAGAGAAAGGGAGGAAATAAAAACAACCTGGGAAAGAAAAGTAAAAGAAGCTGGGGGTCCAGAGGGGCAGCTGGGGCCTTAGAGGAAAATAGAATCTTTGAATATATTCCTGCCAGAGACAAAAGCACAGACTCATTTAAAAAACAAAGGAGGGCAGCTTTATTCTAAAGCCTGCTGTGCACCAAATATAGGTACTCAGATTCAGTTCTCCACTTTCTGAGGAGGCAATTTACGGGGCAGAAACAGTACAGAGAATACATTTACCTCACTTTCTCCTGCCCACCTTAACTATCGCCCACCCAAATAATTCCTCTGAGCAACACATTGGGAACCTTTAGCACCCTGGTACTGGCAGTTTTAATGTGTCCATTGCCAGCAGGGAATTTTGTGCCAAGAAAACCCGACTCCTGGCGTGGAAGGATTAAACAGTCCTCGGGAGCCATCTGTGCAGCCAAGTGAGACAGTGACTTTGTGCTCCCAGCGTGCGTGTGGTGCCATCGGCAGTAGGAAGTGACTTCTATTTACATGACTAGCTCTAGAGAACACCTGAGAGGAGAGAGGACAATGGCCACCTCAGTGGGGGGCAGAGTCGGAGAAGAGGAGGATGGGGATGGGAATCAGGAGCCTCCAGGAAAATCTGGAGAGAGATAGAGGCTGACACTGCAGATTAAAACTATTTATCCTCTAGGGGGAGGACTGAATGAAGAGGAAACTCCCTGTTGGCGGATGTTTTTGGAGGTGGACTTCCTTGGATATCAAGGTTTGGACTTCACCCTGTCCTTCGAGGTTCAAAGACTTTCAAGACGGGATTTTTAAAATTAACTTTGACTCATCATCCACCAGGATCTAGAGTCAGGATGAGGGTCCTGGGCAGTATACCTCTGATGTTTTGGGATTTTTTTTTTTTTTAAGTACTTTGGGATTATTTGAGAAAGACTTTTAGCCCTGGCCCAAATATGGTGCACCACAGGAGGGATGCTTTCAAGAATAAGCATCCTGGTTGGGTCACTGATAAGAAAATTAGAGCTGTAAACTGAGAGAGATGATGGAGATGTATAATTTTTATAACAATGTTTCCACTCAAGTTTTTAATAAAAAAACATTTTAAGGTTTCTATTTTATACTGAGTGATCCAAAGAATACAATATTGAGGAAAGCTTTGAATGACTAATAATAAAACAGAGGGGGAAAAAGGAGTACAAAATAACTATGAATCCTAAACAATAAATTGAGGATTGAGAGATATACAAGGAAAACGTCATGTGCGTCAAAAGAGAGGATGCCAGTCCGCGAGGAGAGCAGTACAAGTGTCCTAATAGATGGAGTGAGTGACATTCCTGCAGTTGAGTCGAGCTCCCTGTGACCCCATGCACTATAGCCGGCCAGGCTCCTCTGTCCATGAAATTCTTTAGGCAAGAACCCTGGACTGGCTTGCCATTTCTTTTCCACCTAATAGATCGAGCTGGAAGGGGAAAAACGACATTCCAGGGCCGCTGTTAAGAAAGGTATTGAACACCTGGTTAAAGAATAAGAGCTGGACTTAGTTGAGTCCATGGGAAAAGTCCACGAAAGTGCTGAGAGTATAGGTTAAGCTCCTACTTCTGTGTGTGATACAGCCTGGAGTGTAGGGACGCCAGCTAAGGAATGAGCAGTGGGGTTATGGCTATGAAAGGTGGTGGTCACGTGGCTGATGCATGAAGCAGGGAAAGGATGTCTAAAGCAGCGGAGAAAGAATGGGAAACACTGAGTCCAAAGTATCACGTGGGACAATCAGAAGACATAAGGACAAGCTGACTACGGGACTGCTTTGTAGTAGAAGGTGATTCATACATCCCATCTCATAAGCTGTTACTTTTCTCTCTCTCTTTTTTTAAAGTATGGCAGTATAGTTACTTTATCGTGTTGTGTTATTTTCTACGGTACAGCAAAGTGATTCAGCTGTGCGTTTACATATCTCCTCTTTCTCTGGATTTCCTTCCCATTTAGGTCACAACAGAGCATTAAGTAGAGTTCCCTGTGCTACACAGTAGGTTCTCATTAGCTATCTATTTTATACAGTTGTTACTTTTCTATTTTGACTGGTAAACAGAGATGAAAACACACACTCAGACACAACTGTACTCATACCCCTCTCCGCCACACCCCACACAAGCCTTGCTGAATAAAGCTGAAAGGAAGATGTAAAACTAAACTGTACATACCTAGCAAAACTGGAAATTGTATTTGCATTTTATTGTGCTTTGATCAAATAGCTTCAGAACCGCTAACAACGATGACATCTTACAAAAATGTACAAATATGGCTTAGACCAATGTATGAATACAAAGCCCAAGCACTGAGAGCTGTGGCACAGACGAGAAGAAATTGTGCTCTTAAATTATACGGGTTATTGTTTTTCTTTCAAATTCACTGTCCTGGGAAGAGTTTTGAATATCCTCTGAAGAATGTAAACATCGGATGACTGACCCAGCCATCTGTACATTGAAGGGTTTCCAACTTACATGACAAAATCTGGAAGTTTTGGGGAATGGCGCAATGCCCTGAAGGGTCCCTAGTACTTAGGCTGATATTCCAGCTGAAGCAAATGTGCTACCAGAGAGTGCCCTGGCCCTGCAGTGGCACCCCCACTAGCATGCAGGCTGCCAGTGATAGCTGCACCCAGGCCCCATTTCAGATGCTATAGCCCATTAGCGCAGTAACCGGCCCACTGGCTCTTCCAAGCAGGCAACCAGGCTGATGGATGCTATTCAGTAATTTGGGTTCAAGAGCTTTTCAGAGTATTACCTTCCTGCACCTATAGGACACCTGCTTTACTCAAATCTTGTGTGAAAAAAAAATGTACACATTTGGCTGAGAATAAGAAAATTATAGGCTTGTACATACATCTTAGTTATGATAATACCATAAGGAATTTTAATATGTGGTTAAAGACTTAAGAGTGTCTTCTGGGCTCTAAAGGAATATGTTGAATTTGACATGTTTTCTAAACGGAAATTTTTTTGTAATTAAAGTAATTATCTGGTGTTGCTTTGTATTTCCAAATGAATGCATATTGTGACCTATATAGCATACGATAAAGGCTGTAATTATGCAGAATATACTAGGGGAAGCTACTGGAGTAACTCTAAACCACCTGTGTTATTTTTTAACAAGAATTTTGTTGGAAATAAAAAATATATATTTTCTAGAATAGATGCACTTAGAAATGTTCTTATACCACTTATAAATAGGTTATAAAATGGATCTGGTTCACCAGCACTTACCCTGTAAGAGTCAAGGTTGTCTTCTGGAGTTGGGAGACCCATGTAACGTTCTGTGTACACGGAGTCTGTGATGGAGAAAAGAAAAAAAACTTAATTCATACAATAAAAGCTTTACCCTCTTTTACTGGGTTACTTTATGTCTTAACTTGCGCAAAAGTCTACAGTGTTATACCATCAGAAGTATCTCCTTCAGATTGTTTCTGCTTGGCTTGTGGATGTATCCAGACTCCTGTCTTTCCATATTCAGCCCTGTAACCAATTCCCATTATCCCTTCCCTGGAGGACAGAGGGAGATCAAAACAGGGTGATCTAAAACCCAATCAATAACCCACCGGCAGAAAAGTCAAATGTGAAATGCTCAGTGACAAGGACACTACATTAAAGATCTGACTCCCTTAAAGATCTTGATTAGCAAGTCATTTAATGTCTAAATTGTCTTGAATTTCTTGGTCCTGACATATGTGTATACCCTACTTTAGGATATTCTCTTTCCTGATGGAAACTCCTCATAATTTTCAATTATTAATTGCTCACTTAAAACATATTTTTTTAGGTGGGGGAGGGACAGACTGAAAGGAAAAAATTCAGTTATCATTATTTGAAGTACAAAACCATACTGGCTCAGCTACTCCATCATAAGGCAAGTTAAACATCTGTTTTCTCTCATTTTGTGGAGAGAGACATATATATACCTATAGCTATATGTACACATATATGTATATTTCTTAAAATATCAGTGAGAAAATGTATTATTGCTGAATTCCAATATAACTTTAAAAATGTGAAATAACATTTTGAAAAATGCTCAGGTTACAGTAAGTCAATAAGTATAATATGTTTCCATTGTGCTATATAGATTAATGGGGTGAATATCACTGTAATTGTACCAGTATTTCAATACCAATTTAATTAATTATTTAGAAGAACAGATCATCAAAACAATAAGATTAAGCAACATTCTAACCCTTTTTGAATGACTGGCATTGATAACTAGTATTAGCTGTTCCATATATATTGCTCAGGCCCTTTCTATGGAAATCAAAATATTTTTCTCCACAATGAGTTTTTATTATCATTTTGATTAAAGTGAATATAGACTATATGCAATTGTACATATCTAGAGGACACTAATATAGGAAATACAATATTTTAAAGCACACTTTAAAATATAAGACTTTCCCAAAATGTTCATCTTTTAACTTTAAATATAAATAACTTGGGATGTACATTTAATGGGGTGGGGGAGTAGGAATAGCTTTTAAGGGCAAAGTAATTTTCCCCGCAAACAGGCACAATTCTTCTTGTCCTAGAACATAATAGCCCTTTCTTATTATGCTAACCAGGTTTTCCTGTGTAAGAAGATCTAAAATTTTAAAAATACTGTTTAAAAAATGCTTAACGTTGGGAGTTAATATGGGGCTTCCCTGATAGCTCAGTTGGTAAAGAATCTGCCTGCAATGCAAGAGACCTAGGTTCGATCCCTATGTTGGGAAGATCCCCTGGAGAAGGAAAAGGCTACCCACTCCAGTATTCTGGCCTGGAGAATTCCATAGACTGTATAGTCCATGGGGTCGCAAAGAATCAGACACGACTAGGCATCTTTCACTTTACTAATGTCGGGGTAAACTTTTAGGGAGTATGTCTTGCAATACCAGTTGTGCACTCCTTCCATTTGATTTTTGAGTAATATTGTTCAAATTTTCACACATATAAGAATTCTAGAAAGTTCCTGTTAAATTGGTCCATATACATTTAATGAACTCTTCTTACCATTATATATTTCCAAATTCATGAAGATTGTTTCTATTATCTTACTGACCACCAGAGGTCTCCAGAAATAAGCCATCATACAGAACAATTAGTATCAAGCAGGAAAGTATTATATGAAAACAAATCTTTTGTGTGAGGACCAATCCTAACCATGTTCTCCAATTTTTTCAATAGAAAGACAATGATGTATCTTTTACACTTTGGCTTCTCTTGACTTTAGAGTTTTCCACAGCTTTGTTATTACCATATACTACCATACATTAGGGCATAAAATATTTAATAAGCATATTCATTATCAATGATTCTATCATTATACTGCATAAATGACTTGAGATGGGGTCAGAAGAGATACAGGAAAATAATTCATCTTTTCACCACCTCTGGCTCTTCCCCACTACCTAGAGTTCCACTGCTTCCCCCTTCCCCTTGGGAATCATAGCCTTACACGTGTATGATAGAACAATACTTTCTCAGTGGTGAAAAGAATATTCTAGAGTGGCTTTCACCTACTTAGTTGAAACAAAGCCCCCAGGAGTTCTCCTGCCAAAGTCTCTTCTTTCCACCCAAAATCCTACTTTATATTCAACCTTAACCTGAAGGGAAAGAAATACTTCTCTTATTCTTGTAATATGTGAAGCCCCAAAGTCAGAGTAGAATAAAGGTAAGGAAGTATATCTGAAGAAATGTAGCATTGGGAATGTTTTAAAATGTGGAAAACATAATTTCTTGATAAGACATTTAGGAAACAGAATTGGTTGCTAACTAAATATGTAGGTAGCATTTAATGCCACCCAGCCTTTCCCAACAGCAGAAGTGAAACTGTTTTATTACAGATATCCATAAAGTACATCTAAGAAGAATCAGCTTCTTCACTGTAGAAACAGGGAAACTGGAAAAATGAATGGCTTTGGCATTGAGATGTGAAGGTTCGCACTCAGCATCTCTGTACCTGAGGGCCATAACCTACCATAGTACTCCCACTTGGATACAGGCGCCACAGCTATTCCACACTTGAACACACCACTTCCTGCTCCCAGCACCATTGAGGTTACGTACCCTCCGTATGACTAAGAAATGGAAACAGTTATTTTTATGGAGGTAAAGGAATTAAGGACATATGGTAAGCAAGTCGCAGTTTCCACATTTCTCACATCTTTATATACTGTGCCTCTTTCAAGATAGAAAGCATGATAGAGGAGGCTTAAATTGGCCTTAATTGGGCAGTATCTAAAGACTACCGTTCAGAGCCTTGGTCCCTTTTCTTGGTAGGTGTAAGAGGGAAAGTACTGACATTTTGCTGAGTAGTACTAATTAAAAACAAAAACAACAACCAAAAAAAAGTTAAACAAAACAAAACAAAAAGGCAATAAACTCTAAGTTTTTACTTTTTTAGACTCATGAGAAAAAGTGTCTCTCCTTCCCTCTCCCCCTCTATCTTTCCTTCTCTTTATCCCTCTTTCTTGCTTCCTCTTCTTACTTGCTCACCTCCTTTCCCCATTGTAATAACCAAAAGTGTAAGCCCGGGTGGGACTCATTGCCCAGAAATCTAAGACATTTGGACCTTCTTAGATGGACATGATGGTTATGATTTACACCTCCAAATATGTACAAACAAAAGTAAATTATCCTGTTTTGGATTATATTCACTAAGGAACACATCAGCCAAAGTACTCACCCAGCCCCAAATTGCAATCCGTTTGTCGTCCACAAATCCCATTTTTGAAAACTGTCTAAAATGCATGGAAGAAGTCCACAAATTAGTATCACACTGAGTATAGAAAATGAAGGTAACTGCACAAATGTGAAACCCTGCCCTTTGTTCTCTATTTCATTCTCTTAGAAATTAAGATTAATTGCTGCCAGCAATCAAATAAACACCTGAGATCAATGTCTATCATTTTTAACTTAAGGCCAGATGAACAAGGTTTTCTTGTTTTGGAGTCCATAAAAATTATGTCTCTGTGTGTGTGTGTGTTTGTGTCTGTATGATTCATAGAAAACAAATCCTGGCTGTTTTTTTCACAGCTGTATATAAAAATTTGCAGCCCAGATGCACATTTTTTACATAATTGAATTTAAACCTCTCCAGATGTTTTTCAGTTTGACAGAGGCTGCCCCTGCAATAGGGAAACATGGGAGCATGGAGAACATCTGTGCAGGGCTGAGAAATATCTCTGGGCTCCCTACCTGAGAACTTAAACACCATTCTCTAAATACATCCCATCTTATGATGGGTGTTGATTAGTTAACTCAACACTATGAAATATGAGGCAATTCTTCCTTGAAGGATTAAGATGTCTTTTTGTCACTAAATTGTGTGGTTGAAATCCAGGTGAAGAAAGGAGAAAAATATTCTTTGCATCTATTTCTTAGTCTTAGCCTTACATCAAAGGCAATTGGTTTACTTAAAAAAAAAAAAAATCTAGCAAATGGGGCTCTTAACTTGGTAGTATCGAGGGAAGTGGGAGACCCTCATACTGACCTATATGTGACCTTAAGAACCTTTGTTTTCAATTGACAGTATATGTCTTAGACTGCCCTGAGTTAAGCTATATTAGAAAAAATTCAATGTAAGTAGTTTTCAACTTATCGTCTCCATGTAAACTTTTTAAACTTAGAATACATACATACAGAAAATCACAAGTACCAGCGTGTACCAAATCACAAGTGTACAAGCTCGTAAGCCTTTACAGAGTGAGCATACCTTAAACCAAAAAATGGGGCAATACTATCACCCAAAAGCCTCTGGGTCATTTTTCTCTTTGAAAAAAAAAAAAAAAATTCTTTCATTGAATCCCAGAAAAATTTTACCTGAATTTGTACCAATATAAATTCGATTGTGGATATAGGATATATACTTTCGTTCCTGGCTTCTTTCACTCAACAGTCTGTGAGATTCTTCTGTGTTGTTGTACATAGTTCCTCTGAGTTGCTGAAAAGCAACTACTCATTACTTTTTAAACAGAGTTGTCTATTGGGGATAACACAATTCTATCATTTTAGACTTGAGAGGCCCTGGAAGCCATGCCCTTTCTCACAAAGGACCAATTTGGATAAATAAAAATGAATTTGTAAAATATCAAAGCCTCACTCTTGAAAACAACTTATGCTCTTATCTAAATTTTTAATTTATGTATTTTTTACTTTCAAGGAAAATAGCTAATCATTAACTTTGATTTAACAGATTTAGGATTACTTAATAAATTGTCATCTTTTCTCCTTGTTCGTTGTTCCTTTTTTAAAAGGCATTTTCTTTCATCCATTTAATCATTCACAATTTTTTTTTCCATTTCCTAGTTTCTGATTTCACAACACTATTTAAAATCGTTAATTTATTATGCTTTCCAGACATCTCTGCAGTTGGTTATGGAACCTCGAAGACTACATTCCCCATTTACCGGCTGAATGCAACTGAAAGTTAAGTTGAAGGGAAACCCAGATTCAAGACCTGACCAGTCTTGGCAAATTATCTAACCTAAGAGCCTCCATTTCTTTACCTGAAGTGTAAGGTCTGAACACTCAACTCTCAGGGCTGCTGTGTAGCTTCCGGGATAAGGCAGGCAAAACACTGCATATTGCATGTGCACTCCAGGATAACCACCAATTAAGATTAAAATCTTTCTTAAGTCAGACCACATCTATTTATAGGCTCACAACTGATGTGATTCATCCTCAAAGAATCCCTTATTACTGAGTGACAACGGTCGTATTCCACAGCTTTCCCAAACTGGGGGAGGAACTCTCACTTAGCAGAATGTAGGAACCACTCCTAAGACTTCATGGCTGTCATCCTACTCTGACCTAAATGTACACCAATCTCCTCTATTTATCCTTGACTACAGGGGTGGCTTGCTTGTTTAGTCAGAGGCACATTTATCTCTGTTTTGTCCATGTGTTTGATGGACATTCCCTTTCTAAGTCTAAACATAATATTTTCACTAAAAGTCCAGCCCAAGGATGAATGGTTCTTCCCAGGACATTTGAAATTCTTTATACTTCACAACTTTAAAATATAAATGGGGGGCGGGGAATTAAATAGCCTCTGAATTCACCTCCTAGTCACTCACCTGGTTGCTTCAATTTGATCTTCAACTTCAAATGTTCCCAATCTTCTGTTGATTGCGTGCATGATCTTATCTCCTTGGTAACCACTTCCTCTGCCATCAAAGCTAGCTACTATAATGTTTTCTGTGCTTGCAAGGTAAGTAGCCCAGTTGAGTCTGAAGATAGCATCTGCTTTTTGACTACAGGGGCCTGCATATCTGTGTAAAAAATCCCAAATTGTTAGCCTTTGCGGTTTTCCTGAATCAAATGAAGAGGGCTTGCCTTTCTAATTCCCCGTGGACAAGAAGTGTACATCTTTCCTGTTCATGAGCCTGAAATCGTGCCAGCCTCCAGGGTGTTCTCAGTGGGTCCCGTCAAACTTGATAGTCGTGACAACATGACTATAATGGCTGTGTGTTTCCTCCGAAGATGCCCATCAGTTTTATCTTTGAAGATTGCTATCAAACACAGACTTCACAGGCCAGTGTTTACTAAGTTGCATATATCTTGGAAATCAAAGAAGTAAATACTCTAATAATTAGAAGAGGGGAGTTGTGTTATGAAAAAGTAATGAAGATGACAATAAATGCAGCTTCAAATATCTCTTTCTGATTGAGCTTACAAACACTCTTAGGCTACAAGTTTCCTTGATTAGAACTTCCTGAGGACTTCCCTGGTGGCTCAGACGGTAAAGCGTCTGTCTACAATGTGGGAGACCTGGGTTTGATCCCTGGGTTGGGAAGATCCACTGGAGAAGGAAATGGCAATCCACTCCAGTACTATTGCTTGGAAAATCCCATGGACAGAGGAGCCTGGTTTCCATCCCTGCATGTCCTACAGCTGGCAAAGTCCTTACGTAAGCTCAAAGTCCTTAAGGAGCCTGGGTTCCATCCCTGGGTTGGGAAGATCCCCTGGAGAAGGGAATGTTTACCCACTCCAGTATTCTTGCCTGGAGAATTCCATGGACAGAGGAGCCTGATGGGCTACAGCCCATGGGATTGCAAAGAGTTGGTCACAACTGATTGACTAACACTTGCACGTTTTTTTTCATTGTGCAACTTTAATTTTACACTAGATATTGTATCATTCTAAGTTTTAGAAAAAGAAGGCATTCATGAATTTCTTAAGCAAGTAAACATCTTTTTTTAACTTGTGAAATACCCTGGTCCTTTCAATGATATTAAATTTGGTAGAGTTAAAAGCTTCCCTTAGTATTAACTATGTGTCAGGTTAAATAAACTTGAAGGTTAAGCCACATTATTTTTAAAAATAGAAAACAAAGATTTAGACATCTAAGAAAATGAAGAGGAAAATCACTGAAAAGAACTGGGCCTGAATTTACTATGCTTTTTTAAACTTTCCTAATGAAAGGGAGATTTAGTTGTTACTTACTGAGGATTCCAAGAAGATAAAAATATCACTTTTTTTTCTTTTTAAGCAAACCCTTGTGTCAAAACATTATTCTTTTTTAATTGTAAAGAATCTTATTCAATACTGGGGCTAAGGCTCCAAGAAAGTGAATGTTACTGTAGTCAAAATTTGACTAAACTAGGTGTAATGAGAATCCAACAGTGTATCTGAAAGTTTAAAATACCTCTTTCTCTTTTTCTGAACTTTTATGTTTGGCTTACATGGAATTGTAAATGCAGGGGAACGTGCTGTATAAAGGGTGTGTCTCGTGTTAGTATCTGTATTCCTTTTTTTTTTTTTGCTAGTAACAACTGGAAAGTATCCCCAAGTTTTCAGTTTTCTTTTCTGTATAATGGACCTGATAGAACTGACTACATAGGCTTGCAATGTGGACAAGGCAAGTTACCTGCATGCAGCAGGCACACAGCACTTGTGTTGGTTTGTTTTCTTTTGGATAAAGGAAATGAGGCAAGCTGGGATAGGAAGGGTGGCATTGTGAGGTCAGGGCAATTTTGGAAAGATTGAAGTAAAATGTTTTCCTCCTAATTACCAAAAATACAAAGATACCATATTTAGACCTCATGGGAGTTCACATTTACTGCTCAAAGACTTGTGATTTCAGAACTTTCTCTAGGACTTGGAGAAGTTTAAATTATATAATGAATACTTTCTCATATCTTCTCTTCACCAAAAGCAGTAATGGAAAATACCAGGCAATGATAATTCAGCAACTAAATAAAGAGAAACCTGACACTGGAATGAATTAAAGACCACCAATGAGAGATATCTGGGTAAATTTAGGGATAAGGAAACTGTGAAGACTAGTAATACCTATCTATTGCTTATTAAAATGTCTAAGAGGTAAGGATGAAAATGGAGACTTGAAAATCTCTTTCAAATTCTCTTGGAGTTCAAGGAGGAAAAAAAATCAAAACAAAACCCATATGCCATTATGAGGGAAAAAGAGTGTCTATCTTCTCTATTAGAAAGATGGTAGAAAATATAGGCTTGGATCTGTAATTGCAAAATGGAAGAATTATTAAAGTTGCTCTACAATAATTCAGGAAGAGAGAAAGGATGCATTTGTCTCTATTTTTCAGTGAACTACACTGGGTAAATATGTACAATGGTTAGCTTCTACATCATTCCTTTAGCTTGAATACTTACACTTCTATTAGGAGAGGATATTTCTTGGATTTATCAAAATGAGGAGGCAAGATCATCTGATACCAAAATTCTAAACAAACAGAAAGAGTAATTAATGAGTTAAGAACACAGTAGCACGTGGTTTTGGTTTCTTATCTCTGTCAGTGACAAGTAACATGTAGAGTTTAGCAATTTGTTAAATTAGAATAGAAAAAGAAAATGAACTGTTTTGATTTAGCATGTTTTTCAGCTATAAAAAATATTCTCTTTCAGGTTAAAATACTAGTTTAAGGTTACAACAAAGTTGTTTCTAATGGGTCTATTAAATACATTGGTGTTTTGTAAAATAAAAGTGCATCTTAGAATTGCTAATGTTTTGTTTTTATGATTCTGTTCTTTGGCATCTGATCTACTTATCTAGTTTGTTTATGGCTTATGTTCTAAGTTTTCCTCCAAAATGTTTTCCTCGTCTTGAATTTCTTTGAAGATGTTTAGGATTTTTAGTTGGCCTTAACACTATTTTAAAATTCTGATTTAATAACATTTTTGTAATTCTTATTGCCATCCCAGGCTGTAAGCTGAGTTCCCATTTTCAGCTCTGTGTTTCACAGAATGAAACTAGGTTTCTGTGGGGCAAACTGTTCTGCACAATCTTGTGCAGGTCTGTTTAATTCTCTCCGCTTGATTTAACATCAGTTTAATAAAATTTGTCCCTAAAAAATAAATTGGTTACCTTTGCTACCAAATTCAGGCTGATTAGTTAGACTAATCTTTAAAAACGAGAGAGAGAGAGAGAGAGAGAGGAGAGTTGTTTCATATTTTAATAAGATTATTTCCAGCTTCAGTAGATTTAATCTACAAGGAAAAAAATCCTTATCTCTAGAGATGATTCTTCCTTATGTTCACCTTTCTTTTGTATTTTGGTTGTTATAATTATTTTAGTTAAGGAAAAAAAGAAAAGTTAAGGAGTAAAATATTTATATAGGTAGATTTTTCTTTAATTTGTATTTTGCTGGTTATTTTATGCTTTCTGATCAAATGTGCTAATGAGAACTAAAATTTTAGTCTCTTTTATATTTGAGTAGAATGTCAAGCTATCAGTTGATCACAATGCTTTTTAAAAATATGTCAAACCCAGTATTTGATCTCTCCTTTGTTTGAATCAGCACTAGCTAACTGGAAATGTTTTACTTCCTATATTTTTAAAGATGCACAGTCTTTTCTCTGGGGGTCACACCCAAATATTTAATATGTTATATTGTAATATTCAATGCCTTATGTTCCAAGAAGTCCAGTTAGCTCTTCAAAACCCTAAGCCCTTGCCAGTCAAACCAGATTCAAGGGCCAGCAGCACTAGCGTCACATGGGAGTTTATTACAAGCTTCAGTCCTGGGCCCACGCTCACGGCTGGCTCAAAATGTGCACATTAATGAGGTCCCAGGTGAGCCATAAGCACCTGCAGGTTCAGGAGCATTGCTCTAAGCTCTTCTTCAGAAGCACCCTCCACTCTCCATGCTTTTCCTGCCACTTAAAACTGGAGGAGCTGAATGTCTTCTATTCTTAGCCTTTATTAAAAAGTAATTTAAATAAATCACTCTTGATGGATCCCCCCCTTCCCTATGAATTATTAGCCCTTAATGGAAAAAACAAACAAACAAAAACAACTACAAAAAAAATGACAGGATTTCCTGCTCAAAGAAACCCCTTGTTCTTAGTGGTCCCTGCACATAATACACGGTCAGGCCATTAGGCCAAGGCCTATCACAGAGAGGAAGTTAGGAAAAATTCAAGATTTCTGTCCTGGGACTGAAATTTCAACATTTTATCGCCAAAGTTAATTTTTTACACAAGTCATTTTCAATCTGTTTGTGTTAAAGGTAAAATATATTAGTATTTCATTGTTAAAAACACAATTAATAGTAGAATAAAATTACTAATGGGATGACATTGAACTAGTGAGCAACAGTGCATTTTATCCAAATATTTTCCATTTAAAATAATATATATTATGTAGAATATTATATTTTTAGATTAAGAAAATATAAAACTAGTCATTCTTGTGATAGAACATTTTATGGAAAAGTAACATTATAATAGATTTATGTATAAAATACATACTATCAGATCAAGTTACATTTAGTTATCATTTTATCGGTGTTTCCGTGAAAAGTTACGTTCCGAGAGAAATTTCACTTACTTGTTCCATGCAAATGAATGAAGTCCAGTTTCTTTGAGGGCATCTGGACATCCTGCAGCATTTGATCCAAATCTGAATTGTTTTCCAGGACTCTCAGTTCTCAACAAACATTTGAAGCATTTGTTACAACGTGAAGAATTTGGATTGTGCAAAGCAATAAGGAACAAGTGGGTGATTCACTGATGAGACTATACATACTTCATATTTTAAGCCTTGTGTTCAAGTCATTGTCAAGACACTCTAAAGCTGAAGAAAATCCCATTATGCTAAGCACATGTTGCTCCTATTCACACACACTTTCCTAAAAAGCAAACCAAGGGTAAAATATGAAAATGTTACCTTTATCATTGCTGCTGTTATGCAGAGTATAGAGGGGCAGACCAGGACCTGTTAACATAATCAAGGGGAAAAAATATATTTCAGAGCTTTTAAAAAATCAACATACTTTTCAAAAATAGCATTTGTTACCATTTAACTTTGATATAACTTTGACACCATTTAGCTTTGATAGAATAAATATCACAGTGGATAAGAGCCGTATAAGTGTTAGCTGAATTTCTTTTTCCTTAAAATGAGCGCAATTTGAGTCTAGGAAGTATTAATATTACTGGAAAGGCACCAAGCTCTGGAGAATGAAACAGAAATTGCACATCTGGCCCTGCTTAGTGCCTTGCGCACATTATCATGTCCGACCCAATTCTTTCTTCTCTGAACTAAGCCTCTGAGACCCAGAGTAAGCCACCAGCCTTCCTGGCTCTAACTCGGAGGTCCAGAGAGGCCACACCCTCTCTCAGGCCCCGCCCACTAGGGGTGGAGCTCTGGAGACAGGTACCCCGCCACCCACACTCCACGGCCACTCCACTTTCCACTTCCCCACCTCCAAAGGGCAGATCCCCTCCGCTGCTGTCCTCACTGTGGAGGACTGGGCCAGGCGGCACATCTGCAATGTGCCTGACTTGGAGAAGCGATTCCTTCCTGGCATGCGAAAGTGTTTTTCTCACAGGCTCAGATCTTCACTATTTATTCCAACTGTGGTAGTTGCAGAGTGAAAGGTAATGTATAGAAAAAGCTACTTAGTGAGCTATTTAATTTTGACACATTTGGATCACACTATTAATTTTTACACTTGATCAGAACCACAGTGGAGGCATTTTAAGGACCTGGGATTGAATCCTTGACTTTCCTGCTTTGTGACTTAGGACAGCATACCTATGCTTCAGTCTCTTCCTGCATAAAATTAGGATAATCATATTTACATTACAGAGTTTTCTTAAGGATCAAATAAGATCATGAATACAAAACTTGAGCACAGTGCCTAATATACATAAAACACGTGCCCAAAAAGGATGACTGGAACCAGCTATGGTAAAGAACTAGGAAGAAAAATATGATATTAAAGAAAATGCACCAGTACAGAAAGGTTCAGATAAGCAGACCTCTTTTTGGCAATGGACAGTTCTTGTCAACTTTTCAGAATATTCAAATTTATTCCTCTCACTTTGAGGGTAATCTAGTGTTTAATGGCAGAGGCCTGTATCTCAACCCGCTTGTGCTTCTTATGACTGCACGACCTGTGAAATCACATTACCTCTCTTTGTCCAGATTTCTTCATTTTTAATAAAGAAAACAATAATAACAATAGTTACAGAAGATGAAGCTGTGAGCAGGCTGAGTCACAGGACCTGTCTTACATACATTTTTCTCATTTAAAGGGGCAAGTGCATACTATAATTTGCATTAAAAAATGCACACTAGGTGTGTACATAAGGATGAAAAGTGCCTCTGTCATACATAAGCTCTGGGTGTGTGCTTTCAGTCTAAAAGCAAGCCTCTTGGTTAGAAGGGGAAAGAAAGATGGCTAACTTACCACTTACTCGTGAGTGAAAAGGGAAAAGGACTTATGTGACTTCAAGCACTCAGATTCAATAGGAGAGAAGGGATCAAGGCAGAAAAAGTATTTCTTAAACTGGACACTGAAAAGGAGGTTTCAGGGATGGAGATGCTGAACCAGGAGGGTGGTGAGAAAGTTGTTCAGAGAGGGGAGGGGATGGAGGGAACGACTTGAGAGGGACTTTGTGGGTACCCCCTGCTCAGTTCAAACTTACCGGAACATCTCAGCTGATAGTACTTTGCCCCTTGACTGAACGATACAGAGTAATACTGACACCTGTCTGGATTCAGCTCACAACTGAGGCACATCACTTTTGTGTAGTCATTAAGTTGGATTCTGTAAAAACCAATGGTGGAAATTAAGTAGTTGATAAAGGGACAAATGAAAGAAGGAATTAAATAATGCCATTTACTAGTTTCAAAAATATCAGAATGCCAAGAAATACTCATGAAACTTAATGAGTTATTATGCAATAAATGTAGGAATTAATCCGTTATAACCTCAAACCTCCCATTGTTTGCAAATATCACAAAGCATCTAATAAAGTCATGCTCTTTTGATGACATATGGGTTGGTTTATACAGAAATAAAAGCATTCGATAGTAGTTCCAATTTAATATATTAGACCTAGGCAAAAAAAAAAAACTAAAAAATGAAAACGTAAGAGCCGAAATTGTTCATTAGCTAAAAGCTCATTAACAATTTGATAAAATTCTTACTTATAAAGATTTCTTCCACCTGGCATTCCTTTATATTCATTACTAATGTAGTATCTGGGGAGAAAACAAATGAAATGTATTAATTATGTTTTACAGAAAAAGTCAAGTATACTCCCTTTAACTCAACTCCCAGCATTAGTGTTCATACAAGTGCGTGTGTGTTAGTGCTTGTATCATTTTTTCCTGCCCTTTTATTTTTCAGAAATAGGGGCATCATCTCTAAATAGGGGATTCTTTTTTTTTTAAACAGGCTAAAGTATCTGAATATTAGGATTACTGCCTTAGTTAAAATGACAAGTAAAAACTCAAAAACAAGTCTTCTTTCAGAAAAATATGACTGGACAACTAGTCTGAAGTTGAAGCCCCATTTAACATGTGGTGGTAGATTAGTCACTAAGCTGTGTCTGACTCTTGCAACCCCATGGACTGTAGCCTGCCAGGCTCCTCTGTCCATGGGATTTCCCAGGCAAAAATGCTGGAGTGGGTTGCCCTTTCTTTCTCCAGGGGATTTTCCCAACCCAGGGATCGAACCCAGGTCTCCTGCATTGCAGGCAGATCCTTTACCAACGAGGGAAGCCCCCATTTATCTGTACTGTTTTCCATATTCTCTGTTTCATAACACAGACCACTCAGTGGCAGGTGCCCTATCCTTCTGAGAGTGGCAGAGCCACTTTTAAACAGGACCTTCAAAAACTGCTTTGAGCAATGGCAAAACTCTGTGGTGAAACTGATACAGAATTATAAAAGTGCTTCAGGTTCTAGTGAAAGACAGCACTCCCTGTCCCACCATCCTGTGCATGGTCATTGACAGCCTCTGCAAAGCTTCCCGTCTGCCACAGGTTAAGGCTGAGACAGGTACAGTAGCCTCTCCAAGCCTTCTAAACATACGGTGTCAGCTGAAATCTATCAAAATGCCCCAGAACAGTTCAGTGTTCCAAAACGTTTTAGAAAAAGAGGCTGCAGCATTTCTGATGTAAAGCAGGTAAGAGCAAGAGGTAGTGCTGGTTGGTGGCATGGTATCAAGTCTGCTGAGCATATGTGAAAATCATTAAGGCTTCCGTATGTTAGAAAGAAAAAAGTCCTGAACACATTCCAAATAGACTACTCTTTATTTGTAGAAGATTTTTTTCCCTTATTTCTGGGCAAAGGAGGGCGTGATTCTGACAAACACATCGACATCCTACTGATGATTAGAATACTTACAGATAATCACTGGTAAGAGCTTCTATCCCAATGACCTCCCAGGCTCCTTTTGTAATAAATGTGCAATTCTGATGGGATTTAAAAAAAAATAGGTTTATTAGACTCTCTCTCTCTGATCAGAGTTAAGGGGAGGATTAAATAATTTATATCAGGAATTCAGGTAATCTCAGGTCTTTTTCTTGGGTCTCTTCACCCCATCCTACCTTACTCCAGATACCACCGGGGTCTCTGAATTACTCTGATTATTTAAACAGACTAATTACATAGTGATCGACTTTACCACATGATTTCCACTTCAAATTAGTTTCCCAAAAAAGGAGATCAACCCAAAATAAATCATGTAAAAATACTCACTCTCTTATCTGTTTGGAAGTGACAAATGTGTTTGTAACCCTCTTCGTTGCTAATGATCTTGTAGAAGCTATTCCCGTCAGAGGTAAAATGAGGCTCTGCAGGCCTAAACTAGAAAATAATAGAAAACATGAAACCTGTTAAAGCACATTAGTCTTAGCTCAGTACCAGTTTTAGTTTCAGAAAGTCCTTCCAACACCTATGCTCAAAACCCATGATTCATTTACTTGCCAAATGCAATCAGAGGGTCTCAAGAGAAAATTCTCCTAGAAAATACAGACAAAAGATTTAACTCCTAAGGGCTTTCTGGAGGGGAGCAAATGAAAGAATGGGCTTCCCAGGTGGCACCGGTGGTAAAGAGCCTGGCTGCCAATGCAGGAGCTGTGAGAGATGCAGGTTTGATCCCTGGGTCGGGAAGATCCCCTGGAGGAGGGCACGGCAACCCACTCCAGTATTCTTGCCTGGAGAACCCCAGGGATAGAGGAGCTTGGCGGGCTATGGTCCATAGGGTCACAGAGTTGGTCATGACTGAAGTAGCTTAACATGTGTGCATGCAAATGAAAGAATGTAGGGAGGATTACACATGACATTCAACACAGAGCAGTGGTCATTGTTACCCTTAGGCATCTTCTACCTGTGGAGAATAATGCTATGATGTCTTGACACAGTGTGAAAAAAAAAAAGCATCAGTCTCTCAGTTCTATTAAGTAAACTTCCTCCATGTCACAACGTGCTTTCTTGAAACAGACTAATATTATTTTTGACTGTTTCTGGTTGGAGAGTGGTTTGTAATTTGAGGGATGCCCCGCCCCCAACCTTGTTTCTTATACATCATTTCTTTGAAAGTCAGACTTAGAAACTCTTTAATCATTTCTGGACTAGATACCATAAGGAATGTCTGTCGTGTATTTCATACGGAAACATTCATATAGTTATCATTTTTATTATAAGCCTTCTCATTTTGCTAAATAGGATCAACAATTTACCCAAAAAAATAGTTGTATGGAAATACAGAACAAAATTTCCATTTTCTACAGTTCGATAAAAGATAGTTCTCAGAACATAATGTCGTTTAAGCAGAAGAGGGTCTCTCCCAGCCTGATAAGAATATGTCTCTTTTTGACTTCGATTTCCTTACTACATTGAGAGCAGGTAGAAGATGGTCTTTTAAAATTGTTGGTTCACTTCACCCTCGCTGTTTCCTCTCTCATCAGCTCCCATTTTGGGAAGGAAGAAAAATGCTTCTCTCTTCTATTTAGTGATTCAAAGCGAATTCATTTATGGAGCAAGCCGAGGCGTGCAATACACTTGGTGTTCTCATTACAGAGCTCGGAAACACATTCCCCTCTCTAGACCTGTGTTCACAGCCTTATCTTTTTAATACATTTCCCTGTTTCCCCTGGATGGAGTTGTGCCTAGTAGAAATGTGTGAAAAGTGGCATCTGTCTGGTTAAATACAGAGAGGAAAAAACATATTTTTTTCAAAGAGTCGTGAGGAAGTGTAGCATGTCTCTTGCCATGGAGGAAACCACTTTTCATGTTGGCAAACCTCTCCCCTCTGCCCAATCAATGCCTGAACAAAAAGGACGTGTGAATGCTTGGGGGCGGGGGCTCTAAGCCCAGCTGGAAGGACTGTGTTCCTGGACCAGGGGGCTGCACCTCTGTACTCCGAGAGAGAAGAAATTTTTATGTTTTTTAATGTCACTTTGTTTCTCTCAAAAAGGGGCTGAATAGCAGTGGTTGTAAAAATTAGGTGTGATTCCATCTTCCTATTTCACACTGCCGCAGTGGAAGGAGTGCCTTCAACAGCTCGCTTCACTCCATGGTCTTGTAGCGATGTGGCCAGTGAGCCCCCACCAAGGCGTAGTGTGAGGCAGGGGGAGTCACGCAGGGCCACCTGCTTTCTTGGATAAAGTTCTGCCTCAGGGTATAATAAAGTAGGAACCCACTTATGATTCCTCCAAAGAGAGGGGCAGAGCGGGTGTGGTGTGTTTGCCACCTCGATTCAGTGGTAGGTAGCGGTGGCTCCTGCATTTGTGCAGGTTGTGGGCAAAACCCGTGTTTTCTGCCTCCAAAGTACCTAACTTCAAATATGAGGTCAACAAGGACATTTGGCATCTTGGCTGCCTCTCAGCAACGGTTGTTTTTTAACTTTCTGGGAGCTAGAAATTTGCCTAGAGTATGTCTTTTGTTTTATCTGCTGTTCTCTTGAATTTTCAGTTGTCCTTTTACTTTTTTTCAACTGAACATGTTATATATTCTCTATAACAAGGTCTCGCTAGAGGGAGCATTTAAATGTTAGAAGGAAAATGTCAACTAATATCTCTATTAATAACAAACAACATAGAGCCCTTGTTTGTTATATCTGCATATGAAATAGCTCTGAGTAACTGATCCACAGAACAGAAAAATCCATAATTTTTACAACTTACTCTTCCAACCCAGCCAGTGGTACTTATTTCAATGTGTTGCCGTCCCTAGGGAGGAAAAAATAGAGAAATGAGATATGAATTCTATCTTTAGCTGCAATTGGTGGCAATATAAGCAAGATTTATTGTACTGAAACGAAAGCTATCTCTATTCATATATTTATATTTATGTTAGTACCTTTTACATAACTACATTAGAACATTTACCTCTCTTGCCTAGAGCTCTGTCCTGGGAGTGTAATTCGTAGGTCATCCCTAAAACTCATCTAGCATTTTCGATTCAGTGAGTACAGAACCTTACATCATCTTTCCTCCATCCCCACCAGCTTGTTCTTATTCCTGTATTCTTCTCCAGGTTAGTGGCACCATTTATTCAAACCAGAGACCTGGGAATCATTCCAGCCTCTCACTCTTCTCACAGGAACCTCCTTAGCCCCTGTCTCCTACTTTTTGGCTCCTTTCGCCCTTCTCCACTGCTTCTGCCTTAGTTTGTGTCCTGTCGGGTTTCCCAGGTCCATTGCCCTGATCTCCCGGTTGTAGACCCAGATGTTCTGTTCTCCTTCCAATCTGCTTTCCACTCCACTCAACCCGCAGCTGACTTCATCAGGCAACAGATAGTTCTATCTCATTATGATCCTCTCCTATTTAAAACCTTGAAGTAAGCTACCTCTGTCTTACAGGGTAAGGCCAAACCCCTCAGAATGGTACCCGAGCCTTGGCCTATATCTCAAACCTCAGCAACACTGCACCTCTCCCTCAACCCTAGTCCTGTGTATCCCCAGCCCCTGTGGGCTCCAAGCTGTTCACCTCAGATGCCTTTGCACAGCTTCTGCTCATAGGGTCCACATGCCATCCTGTGCCCTGCATACGGCAGCTTACTCCAGGCTGCTCTCGTCTCCTCTGCGTCGTCTCCCATCTCCCTTTGCCTGTCCCTAATCAAGTTGATTATCTCTCTTGCCCTAGATTTCCTTTGTACCTTGCATATACACTTTTAGAGCACACTATCCTTATATTGGGGTGATTTAATTGACAGGAAGCAAAGAGCTTGGTTTTATAGTTTAGATTCTGGCTGATGTTGTGACCTACGCAAGTTCCTTAACATTACTGAGCCTGTTTCTGCAGTATCTGGCTACTGTGAGTGTTCATGATAATGGTAATTATTATTGGTCTTCATAACTATATTCCCTACTAGAAAATAAACATTTTGCGGACAGGCATGCTACCTAATATTTTTCTTCCACCCAGAGCCATGCATAGAACTTGGAACAAAATAGATATTCAATGATTGCTATATACATATGAGTGAGTGGATCAAGATACAGGGCCCAAGATTTCTGAGGTAACTCTGCCCTGTGCCTACCCAGAATGAAGCAGGGAGAGGAGGTGTGCAGGCACAGAGCCCATTACCGGAAAAGGGCTCATAGCGGTGTCCTTGCTATATGCCAGAAAACCTCCCCCAGACTTTCCCCTCCTGAGGCTGTGAATCTCTACGGGGCTTTAAATTTGATCCAAGAGCTGAACCTTGTGGTCTCTGGGCTGGAAAGGCCCCCAGCACTTCAAGGTTGGATTAACACTTGCCTTAATGTTGCCACCCTGTCAGCCTAGAAGTTATCTATTTACTTTCTAGAGCTGTTTACTGCTGAAAAGTAATCATAGTCATAGGGTGGTTATTAATAATAGGTTTGTGGCCTCTTGATACTTGTTTTGTTTCTTGAACATATATTCAGCAAGTTACTCTGCATACTCTGTCTTCTCTATTGAAACATGTTTCCTTGACTTTGCAGCCCATGGTTTTCTCAGACTTTGTGAATTTTGACATCAAATTCCATTTTCTGGTTTTCCACCCACCACCCATATCCCAAGTGATAGTCACCATAACTATAACAGAGAAGTGAAAGAAGGTGAAATAGAAGAATCACCAGGTTATCAAATTATCTAAAAGTCAATCAAGGACTTATTCACTGCCTCAGGGTCAGACACAATAGAAAGAATAGAAACTCAAACTGTATTTCCTGATAGCATTCTTCCTGTTTCCATACAGCCCTCAGATCACACGGGGCTTCGGAAGCGAAGTATCCCAATTCAGCCTTACCACTGAGGAAATCCATCTGCCCGTGGACCCGTCATAGTCACAGATATCCATGATCGAATAGTTCTGAATTCTGCGGAGCCACTGCAAAGAAATCCTTTCTTCTGTTACCCATGTCACGTCACACAAGTAGTGATCCCTGAAAGGAGGGAAGGAAGGAAGGACAGAAAGATGGAAGGAAGGGAGGGTGGGAAGGAGAGAGAGAGAGAGAAACTATTTCCAGACCTCGGTACAAATAGACATTTTGCTCAATGAAGTCAATCTTCATGGGAATACAATTTTCAATAGTTGTTGGAACCATTTAACACCATAGCATTTTACCCTTTCTTAGAGCACAAAGGGAAACTTAAATCTGAATGGAAATCAAAATATATCTGACAGGAAGAAACAGCGAGCATCTTGCAGGGTACCATATGTGACTCACACCATGACTCAGGACTTTGCAAGTCCTCAGTTGGCCTTTGGTGGTGCTGGGGTGTCAAGAGGGACCTTTTTCCTGTCTCTTTTCTGCTGTCTTGAAGGAGCATTACAGTGAAGCCAGGGATTCTGGCTGAGATTTGAGTCTTTTCTGATGATTTGATGTGCTTCTCTAGAAAATTCCTGCTAGTAGGTAGAAACTAGAGCTGACCCCTTTCTCAACTTCATTTTCAAAGGGGGAGAAAAATGGACTCATATCTCTGCAAACTTTGAAAATCAAATCATTGTATCATATTAATCTTTTCTCAAGTGTCAAAATATGAATCATGTGAAGAAATTAAGGAAACTTTTGTTATTTTAGCATAAATTTATACAAATAGAGATATCTCGAGCAGTGCAGGCTCCTCTAACACATACCTTTAAGAATTTTTGGAATTACATTTTGAGTGATAGTGAGATGCATGGAATTCATAGTTTACCTTTCTGCTAGCCTCCCTAAATATTTGCTGTGGATAATTTATGTTATTTCATTTGCTTCCCACACCCTTGTGTGATTTTGTATGACTGTTCTTAAATCACTCTCGACAGGTGTCTGATAAAAACCTTGCTTCCTTTTGTCACGAGGATTCCCAAGGAATCTTTTCTTCCAGCGCCTTCCCATCTGACCCTATGGCCGTATCTGTTCCCCCTAAAACGCTCCTTCTTTACTTCACAGGCTGTCCCTGTCCCCGGCTCTTGTTACTAGGCTCTCTCCCCCGCTTAACTGCAGACTCTCTGAGGGTTCACGGGGCATCTCCAGGGCCTAGCAGACTACCTGGCACAAAACAGGCACTCACTAAAATCCCATGGATGCGGCACTGGACAGACGGGGTAATCCTGTCCCATCCTCGCCACCTAAGTAGCTCTGTCCTTCCTCAGAATTAATACTCACTTCCTGTCTCCGCTCCCTTCACAGACACTGAATCAAACAACAAATATTTATCAAGCACTTAGGATGGACCAGGCGTTCGATAAAGCACTTTAAGTCCTTCGCCTTTATGGCGTGGAACACTCACTGTGTTAATGTGCCCAGGGGTACCCCAGGCCTCCAGGCTGCCCCACTGCAGGTGGCAGGAGCTGAAAGAAGACTAGAGCTCCTCACCCAGCAGCGTAGCACCACATTCACACAGAGACCCCTCTCTCCTTCAGTCCTTTCTCTTGCTTGTTAAGAACTGCACCCTCTCCAATCTGCACGGCTGGTGTCCCATGAACACCCCATGAAGTTTCCCAGCTTTGTCAACCTGCTCTTCAATTGACATGCTTGAACTTCCTCAGTTGTCGTTGCTGTTTAGTTGTGTCTGGCTCTTTTGTGACCCCCATGAACTATAGCCCACCAGGCCCCTCTGTCCATGGGATTCTCCAGGCAAGAATACTGGAGTGAGTTGCCATTTCCTTCTCCAAGGGATCAGCTGACCCAGGGATCGAACTCACATCTCCTGAATTGGAAGGCAACTACTTTACCACTGAGCCACCAGGGAAACCCCTCAGGATATTCTTAAATATCCCCTGCCCATGAAGCTTTTTTGAAGACCTTTCCTTCTACATGGCTATCACAGGTCTTGTGCCATTTATCCAAACCCCCAGGCTGCAAAGTCTGAGCTGAATGCTGCTTCTGCTGACCCAGGAGTGAAGGCATCTCGTCAAACTCTACTGCACTGAGCCCAAGGCAGAGCAGTTAAACGAGAAAAGGGAAAAGCAAATCTATCTTCCTGGGGATAGGGAATAAATACTTGCAAAGGGAATGGAAGAATGAAGTGCAAGATAGAAAACAAAAATTTTTGAAATTCACTTTCTAGACCAAGGGCCAGAACACTTTTTCAGGAAAGGGCCAGCCAGTAAATATTTCCAATTTTTTGGGCTACATGCTCTGTGTCACAACAGCTCAGCTCTGCTTTGGCAGCACAAAGCAGCCAGAGACAATATGTAAGGGATGAGTGTGGCTGTGTGCCAACAAGGAGAGGCTGAGATGTGAAGTTCATGTAAATTTCACGTGTCAGGAAGTATTATTCTTCTAATGATTTTTCTTCCCAACCATTCAAAAATGTGAAAATGGTTCTTACTTGTGGGATCATCCAAAAATGGGTGGGGGCTGGATTAGGCCGGCAGGCCCAGGGGGTGCTAACCCTGGTTCTGTACCAGTAGTTTTTACTATTTTAAGTCAAAACCCCTTTGTAAACTGGATGAAAATCACCTCTCTCTAGAGAGAAAAAGCTTCCCCATACACATGCACACATTTTCCATGGGTTGCATGGGCATCAATAAGGATAGTGGACTCCAGAAATGAACAGCCTTCCTCTTTTCTAAAGTGGCCTGGTAGGAGGAAGGGGCAGGTGAGGTGGAAGAAAACCCTGTAACATGATTAGTGGGTCTCCTGGTACTATAAATTTATCTACTGAAAGCCATAAATTATGCTTCAGGTTTAGCATTCAGCCATATAAAAATAACTTTTCTCCATTTGAAAACATTGAGCAACAGAATTTGGGAAGTCTGCCAGGAAACTCACATGCATCTGGCATCTTCCCTGCCTGTTTCTAGATCAAAGGTTCCTGAACCTGTATCTTCAACTACCTTTGTCACTCTTCATAGCCCAAGATGTACTCTGTACCCTGTGAGGGCTCCATAAATGAGGTTCACCAGTGGAGCGGACCGTAAATTCTGAATTCGAATATAAACACACTTCTCTTTAATCACGGTTTCTCTTTAGGACTTGGAATTCAGGGGAGATGGAATGAGGGTGCATAATCCACCCCTGATCTGTGATCATGCCAGGCCGCGATGTCAGTGAGTCATGAAAAAGACATAAGGAAACCAATGGCTTAATTGTCCTTTTTACAGGAAGATTTAAGTCCCCACTCAAGGTCAGAAAAATCCAACAAGCGGGATCATCAACTACACTTTGCCCTTGGTGCCAACTGTATTCTGTAAAAACAGACTGGTCATAGGGGTTGGGGGAGGGGTGGAAGAGTGAGCAGGCACTGTACAGGCAGCCTGGTATCCCCATGGGCTGCTGACTGCCTGTCCCAGGTTAGACACAGCGATTCAACCAGCTCTTCTAACTTCTGGAACAGATTCAGCCCAAGAGGAATACCGTTGATTTTACTACTAAAGCAGTGAAGTAATTTCTGGACACAAGGAGAGTTCAAACCCATGTGGAATCCACTCTGTGCTAGGAACTGGTCTAAGTGCTGACCTAAAACTCATGACCACCTTATGAGGAACGTTAGAGTTCTTGTTTTGCAGACAAATAAACAGAAGTGTAGAGAGGTTAGGTAATTCATCCAAGGTCATCCGCTGGACAGGACTGGAGTCAGAATTAAAAATAAGCAGTTTGCTTCAGATTTCCTGCTCACTAGTCACTCCCTCAGTAGAATCTCCACCCATCCCTCCAGTAAACATTGCTGGTTGGTTTCACTCTCTTAATTCTTTCCTGGATAAAACTCCTCACTCTATGAAATCTATTTATTCCTCGAGAGTGTGTATAGAAGGAATAACAATATCACAAAGCAAATCCTATTTAAATGTGCAAGGAGAGACTTGCCTTTGAAAGCACATGACAGGGAATCCCTTTGTAAAGTGGCTGTTGCCTTTCAAAGAGGAAGCATCTAATAAATGTCTGTTGTGTAATATTAAGTCCCCTAATTTGTGTAAATGTTTCTTTTGGTATGTTAAAGATACTTAAAGTACTTATTAACTGGAAAGAATATTGGGAAGAATACCACTTCTAAGAGCAAAGACCCTGGTACTGGGAAAGATTGAGGGCAGGAGAAGGCGACCACAGAGGATGAGATGGTTGGATGACATCACTGACTGAATGGACATGAGTTTGAACAAGCTCTGGGAGATATGAGGGACAGGGAAGCCTAGTGTGATTCAGTCCATGAGGGTGCAAAGCATAGGACACGATTAGTGCCTGAGCAACAGCACTAAAAGCAACTGCAGGTGGTGGAGTGATTAACTCAGGGGATCACTGAAGCGGGCATCCTGCCAGCGCTGGCCACAGGTTCCACGCCCCCCTCTGGCTGACAGCAGTGCCAGCCCTCCCGGGCCCACTGACAGACTGCTGAGGACCAGAATGATGGAGGCGAGATGGAGCAGAGCTGAGATGCAGAGCCCAAGGCATGTGAACCCCTAAAGTGCCTCCTTTCTTGCATACATTGCAGCGTATTTCAGTCCAGTTCACTGACCTCCGGAGGGAAAATCCCAGACCCTGAAGGTCCCCACTTGATATAACAAGGATCATCAATTGTTCAGAGGAGACACAAAAAGGCTTTATCTACCGTGTCCCTCCAGAGCAAAGAGAATGGAGTGGGGCTGTCACAAGCTGGGTGTGATGGGGCCCTAGAGTCATTCAGCAGTAAAATAGGCCATCCCTAATCCTCTAGGTTTAGGTCACAGAATTTTCAGAGGTTTAGGAGGAGACAGAAAGGAGGGATTGCCGTGCAAGTTTATTTTGAAAGCCATCTTTCCGCACGGGCTGTATCAACTCCTATCCCCCCAACACAAAGTCACCTCAACCATCCATCTGTACACGAACTCATCTATTCACTTATTCTACATGTATTGATTAGGCACTTGGTATGTGCCAGGCACCCTTCAACGTGCGTATGTGCTAAGTCGCTTCAGTCATGTATGATTCTATGTGATCCTGTGGACCATAACCCGCCAGGCTCCTCTGTCCATGGGATTCAGCAGGCATGAATACTGTAGTGGGTTGCCATGCCCTGCAGGGAATCGAGCTCACACCTCTTACGTCTCCTGCACTGGCAGGCAGGTTCTTTACCACTAGCACCACCTGGGAAGCCCCACTTCAAAGTACTGGAGATATTATTGTAGGATTGGCCCAACCCTATTTATAAACTTGTCCTGTTTCAGTTCAGTCATGTGAAGCACTTCTCTAAGTAAAAGTTAGGAGACTTATGATTTTACATTATCTGCTATTTTCTCCCAAATATTTTGAGCTCTCAAGTTCCCAACATAGGACTTCCTTGGTGGTGCAGATCTGCCTGTCGATGCCGGGGAGTCGGGTTTGATTCCCTGGTCTGGGAAGATCCCACACGCAGAGGAGCAACTAAGCCCGTGCACCACAGCTACTGAGCCTGTGCTCAGCAACAAGAGAAACCACTGCAGTGAGAAGCCTGCACACCGCTACCAAGAGGAGACCCCACTTGCCGCAACACTGAACAAAGATCCAGCACAAAGATAAACAAATAAATAAGAAATACAGAAAAAAATTCCCAACACAGGCAGTCAATGCAAACGAACAGTTTAATCTGATCAACTTGAACTTTAATTCATTGAGGGCAGCCACTGGAGGAGCGGCTGGTTCTCACTGGCTGTCAAAGGAGCCCCGTCTAACAAACGAGCCTAATCTTCCTGTAGGATTTCAGCTGCTGGGAGCTCTATGATGAAAGGATGAGGCCTAGAAAGAAAATCAGTGATGGGCGTGGGCAGAGGGGGGCCTCACTCCAGGAGTGAGTGAAATATCATGTGACACCATAGAAGCTGTGAGGCAGCTGAAGAGGCATATGTTGCCTGGATGAACTTGACCCTGCTGATCCTCCCAGGAGGCCAGAAAATGGAGCATCACTGTGTACTAGAACATTTTTCACCAGAGGGACCTCAAGCCTGGTTTTAGAAAAGCTTCAGCTGTACTGATGCTGACAGAGGCCAGAGCTGGATTTGCAATCTCATACACAGCACAGTCCTGTAGCATTTCCAAAAACACTTCTTTGGTTGAAATTCTACAGAAAATACCCACAGTGAGTGAGGCAGCCCTCACCATGAGAGCAGCATAGAGCACTAAGGATTCACTCATATAGGGTGAACACAAATCCTTAAACTGCTTAAGTTTCCTGAGCTCTGAAATTCACAACTAGGGCTCAGAAAGTGGTTTCTAAGTGGGGAAATGCCATCTCTTCATCTGGGAAATAGCTGTGAAAATGATACCATAGACAGCAGCACGTGGGTAATAAATGAGACAATGCGAGCAGGGCACCAAGCACAATCCCCGACCAGTACATCTTAATTACAGTATTCACTCTGGCTGGCAGACGGGGGCCTCTGTCCTATTCCCAGCTCCCAAGCCAACTTGCTGTGTGACCTTGAGCAAACGTATTTACCTCTTTCAGCCTCAGATCTCTCCTCTGTGCCTCACAGTGGTATTCTGAGTGTTTCCGGAACAACGATGGGTTCTGCTATTCTGAAATTCCTAGGGGAAGGAGAGGGCACGGGGACTGGGCCTGTAACCCAAGCAGCCGCCTGCCATTTACTTATTGGCACCACGCCTCTGTGTTTTATCTCACTTGCACCAATGTTGCTGGGTCCTTAAAAACATTTGTAAGATCCAAAGCCCTTTCCTGGGCAGTCCTGAGCTTCTGCATGCCCGGCCATCCTTCTACTCCAACGCTCTTCCTCTCCATCATGCCCTGTCCAATCTGCTCATTCTCCATGATGCTTTCTTTGATTGCCAGGGTCACAGAAAAGTCATCTCCGCCTCCTCAGAGTGCCTCCTGACTTTTGTTTATGCCTCCGTCATGGGCATTTTGGGAGTCATTTATTGACATGGTTTATATCCTCCACCCCATCATAAGTGTTGGAAGGCAGACTCACTCCTATGGACATCCATGAATGTAAACAGTGAGTGCTTAATTAATGTTGATGGGAGAGATGTCTGGAGGGGATCAAACAGCAGATTTTAGAAACTCCAGGTAAATTTATACATCCTTGGACAAGTTCAGGAAAAAAAAAATAAAACCTTTTAATTTATAATTAATTTTCCCTCAGAATAAATAGGTTAATACAGATCTTTTCTAAGCAAGTGCATGAATTAATAACGATAGTGCAAAGCCTCCAGCTTGCCTGATGTAGTCAACGCAACCCTGAACAGGAAGATGCTTTCGTGTTGCTCTGATAATAACTCCGGGCATCTGAGGACACCAGCTGAATCCACAGAGGGAGAGGCACCTCGCAGAGTGCTTACAAGGTCTTTCTTTCAAGTCAGAAAGGTTTGAATACAGACTCCTACTGGGTCATTTCCTAACCTCTAGACCTCATTTTCTTATCTGTATCTGGGTCATATAATAATAATTATTGGAGGGCTTCCCTGGTGGCTCAGTGGTAAAGAATCCACCTGCCGATGCAGGAGACACAGTTTCAATCACTGGTTTGGGAAGATCCCACAAGCCACGGAGGAACTAAGCCTGAGCACCACAGCTATTGAGCTTGTGCTCTAGAAACTACAAGCCTCAATTACCGAGCTGTTGGGTTGCAACTACTGAAGCCTGAATGCCTATAGAGCCCGTGCTCCGCAACAAGAGAAGCTACTGAAGTGAGAAGCCCAAGCACTGCAACTAGAGACTAGACCCCGCTCGCTGCACTGGAGAAAAAGCCTGTACACAACAACAAAGCCCAGCACAGCCAAAAATACAGAAATAAATAAAATTTAAAAACAATAACTATTATTATTGGAGAGAATTACTTAAAGACTAATAAAATAAAGCCTGTAATGCTCTGTGTCTGGTACGTAGAGAGTGCTCAATAGATGCTAGTCATCATTTAGAAGCAATGGCAAAACCAACATAAGTAATGGAAAGTAGACAGCAACCTGATAGCCAAAAGTTTCATGCAATTTAGTGTTTGCAGGAAAATAAAGGAAAGGCTGAGAATTTCAAACCACCAAGGATTATTCAAGCAAGTGACATCTTGAGACACATTAGTATCATGGGGTGGCGGTGGTCCCTAAAATTAATCCACAGTTTCCCTGAATTTGTCTAGGTCTTACCAGGCCCTGCAAAGACTCGTGTGACCTGACCTTCCTCCCATACTCCCCTCTCCACTCAGATGCTCTGGAATCTATGGCCCCTTGCAGGGCCTCTAAGGTACTACGCATGCTCCCTGCTCTTCCTCTGCCTGGCTACTGCTCCCCCAACTCTCCATGTGGCAGGATCTCCCCTTTTTCCTCCACACCACTTCTCACAGGCATCTTATTAGAGAGATCTTCCCTGCCCTCCCCCCACCATCACCATCACACCTGCCCTC
Organism: Redunca redunca; assembly: GCA_006410935.1. Classification (NCBI taxonomy): domain Eukaryota; kingdom Metazoa; phylum Chordata; class Mammalia; order Artiodactyla; family Bovidae; genus Redunca; species Redunca redunca. Next base: position 1,387,628 of record SJYQ01000626.1, read on the forward strand.
CTTTGATTGTCTTCACATTTCACTGCCTCACATTTAACTTTATTTGTTTACCTGGTTGTTCGTCTCCCCTGCCTTGAGTGTAGGCTCCACGATACCAGAGACTCTGACTATTCATTCTGCAAGCCCACCCCTAGAGCCCTGTCCGGCATGAAGACATGAAGTTTGTACTCAGTGAAGAGTGTGTAGGGTCAGACCACCCAAGATGGCTGTTCTCTTGCTCTCTGTACATCTCCTGCTGGACCAGAGCCTGCTCCACTTATACCCTACTCACCTGACTGACATTCCTACATACTTGCTCCAGGCCCAAGCTAGTGACTGTTCTTATCAAAGGGGCGGTGAGGAGCATGCCCCTCTGCTGGTTTCCATGGTAACTAATAAGCCAAGCTGACATAATGCCTCCTATAACTGGCAATCTCCCCTTCCCCTCTGGGAGCAAAGCCTGCTGCCATGTCCTGTCATGTCACCAGAACACATGGTGAGACGTTGCTCCAGGACCTTGCTTCAGACATGTAGATCTCCACGAAACCGCCCATGTCTCTGGTGCTGACACTGGACTCTGTCTTTGGTCTCATACGTGGGCAAGTGCAGGCCCTGTAGGCCTGTGGGGGTATAGCCCACAGAGTGGTTGAATGGAAGAATGAATGATGGGCCAGGCCAGGTGACACCATGAGATGCTGCCATTGATTCTGTCACTCATTTTGAAAGTGTTCTCCCTGAGAACTGTGGAATTGTTTACAGCATGAGCATTTGGGTCAAGAGTCTTACCCTATTAACACAGAACCAGGAGGAACAATTTGTTGGGAAGTTGCATTAATGTTCGGGCTGAGACTGCTGATATTTACAACAAAGAACTTTATAGTTGGATTCACAGCTCCTGCCTAGGAAAAAAACAATCACAGAATTGGTATTAATAATAAAGAAAAAGATATAATATCATTGCACAAGTTTAAAGCTATACAAAATGGCTAAATTATGCCCATAAAATTATAACCAGACACTTTTAAATATTTTAATATAGATAAAATAAACTTAAAGGAGAGGCGTGACATGCAACCTTCTCATATTCAGGCTGCTGCTGCCGCTAAGTCACTTCAGTTGTGTCTGATTCTGTGTGACCTCATAGATGGCAGCCCACTAGGCTCCCTCGTCCCTGGGATTCTCCAGGCAAGAACACTGGAGTGGGTTGCCATTTCCTTCTCCAATGCATGAAAAGTGAAAAGTGAAAGGGAAGTCGCTCAGTCGTGTCTGACTCTTGGCGACCCCATGGACTGCAGCCCACCAGGCTCTTCCATCCATGGGATTTTCCAGGCAAGAGTACTGGAGTGGGGTGCCATTATGGCTCCCCTTTAAGTAATGAATATTCATAATTTATGTACTTCAAGCAAAAAAGGATAAACTTGTTAAAAATCAATTATTTTAATCTATAAATATATCCTGACTCCAGAAAACAAGATTGATGGCTAGCCACTAGGAAGAATACCTGCGTTCAGCCAAAGATACAATCCACTAGTAAAATTAGTTTACCTGAGCCCAGAGCCAAAATGCTAATTAGGAAGCCAACATTTCCATTCCAAATTCAGGTTCACTACGTTGGAGCTTTACAGTCAATATTGTGACAGAAATCTATAAAATTATTTTACATATACACATAGATTTTCAATGGACAAATTAGAAATAATACGTTATTTTTAGTGAGAATCTTTGATTTTTTTTGCCAGTTTACTCTTCAAAAAATAACATTCCACTGAAAATACATTCCCATATTTAGTCTCTGATTTTTTTTTTCTTAACTTCCTCTGTCTTCCTAAAATGGCAGCTCTTCATAAAGCAAATTGAACAGTGAGTTGGTAAAAATAAAAATCCCTTTCCCCAAATTGCTTACAGCAAAAATACTTCACTATTAGATTTTCCTATAAAAAATAGTGTGGCCACTATTTTTATGACACTAGTGAAGAATCCTGTTCCCTTCCTAAATCTCCCTCTTCCTTGGCTTAATAAAGCTCTTCATTTTTCATAAACATGCATCCTGGAGAGAGAAACAGTCTTGAAAACCAAGACGTGACACTATTATTCCAAATGTGGGACGTGTGAAATTTACATCAATGCCAAATTTATCACAGAACTACTAAAACTAGTCATGTATCTGTTAGTTAGTAATACAACCTGATATATAAGCATGCTTTTCAACTTTATCTAGGGCACAATCCAACTTCTGCAAATGAGATGAGCTTCTGATTCAATTACAGCCTCTCTTTTCCTCCATTCAAATATTTTCATTCCCCCTGCTTCTTTCAAAAGCATTTTCCCCATCTTTTTCGGCTTGTCATTCCTCAAAGTTTTTGGAGAAATTACAAAACCTTAAATCACACTCTTTCCTGGGATAATAAAAATACTTTAAAATTGCCAGATGCTGTTGACTTCAGCAAGAGTAATCACAGCAAGCTGTTGAAGAGAGACTGACAATATTTTCATTAGCAGGAAAGGATTAAATGAAACCATTCTCTTCCCATCAAATCACGGAACCGCTATATGAACAGAGCACAGACCTTTGGATATGGAATCTTCACGGTCTTTGGATATTGCAGTGACTCATCGGAGTAGAAGGAGTATTCAATCAGCGGGACTTCTGTGTCGTTAAATTGGGCATATGCTAAAAAAGTGCTGTTTGGAGACCACCACAGAGCAGAATAAGCACTGAAGACTTCCTCTGAAAAAAGACAGAAATTGTTCTGTTACAAGAAGTAACTGATAAATTGGCTTTGGCATTCAAAATATTGTTCTCATTAGCTTTAGTAATTACAGTAGAGTTCAACTAATGAACCACTTTGCATTTGCTGGGCTTCCAAAATCAGAGTAATACAAATGAATAAAAATAAAATCTTCAAAGATAGAGCTGGACTGTAAAAATAAGTAAACCATTGGACCATTTTTGAATATTTTAGCACACAATATTTAATATAAACTCTACATTTTTTCTTTATCTTATAATCCTCTAAATTTATGCCACAAAATATACTGAAAGTAAATCTCACATAAGGGGCTGATTCTCCTTTCTAATTTTCAAACGGTCAACAGTTTGTACCCATTCTGCAGGATACTGGTGGGCGGTATGTGGCTCCAGGCTATCAAACCAATATGGTGTCCAGAGTTTACTCCTCTTGGCACAAAAGATGTGGGAAGGATGGATTTAGAATGGCAGGGAGCTCCATGAGACTCCTACCAAGGAGCTCCTCCTTTGCCTAGAAACAGAACTCTCTTGGATTAACACTTTCCTCTGGTATAAGAGACATGGGTTTGATCTCTGGGTCGGGAAGATCCCCTGGAAATGGAAATGGCAACCCACTCCAGTATTCTTGCCTGGAGAATCCCATGGACTGAGGAGCCTGCTACAGTCCATCGGGTTGCAGAGAGCTGGACAGTTTATTTCCCCCCTCTGCTTTCCTGAACAATGCTGGACTCATCCTCAATCTCTGGCAAAGGTAGCTGTTTCCTATGTTTATTATGGAGTCACTTCATGGGACTTCCAATCTCTGGCTCTTAAAATGCCAAAACCTCTTTCATCAACTGGGAAGAGAGGATTCAAGTGGATTTGATGGAGCCTTCTAGTCCTTTATGCAGAGTTAATCTACACATTTATATTCTGCTGCGAGTATTAAGTTAAAAGCAAAAACATAAAACTTGAATCTTAGAATTAGGATATCATTGTATCCCACTTTTCTGATTTTCACAGCCTCCTGACAAAAGTTTATTCTCCAGATGCTTATTTTCAATAACAGTGATAATTGTAGTAGTAGTTACAGTAATAATAATAATGATAAAATATAATCATTATAAGGATGAACAGCTGACATTTGATGTCTGCTGTCCATGTACCAGACACTGATATCCGACATCTATTATTTCACTTAATCCTCATAATAATTCATTGTGCAGGTGAGCAAAGCAAAGCAGATAGGCTTAAAGAGAGTAAGTCATTTACTTGGGAGCACATGACCAATAGTTGCTAGAATCAAGAATGAATCCAGATTTTCCTCTTTGGAATTCACGTTCCACTGTTCATTCCTGCCTATTTCAGCACTTCTAGTAACAGAAAACCTTCTACTTGATCAGGCAGCTTGCTCCTCCTTTGGCTGCTTTATCACTGAGTCACCCTTACGCAGCAATTCAGAATTTACAAAACACTTATCTAATTGAACCCTGCTGCTGCTGCTAAGTCGCTTCAGTCATGTCCGACTCTGTGCGACGCCATAGACGGCAGCCCACCAGGCTCCCCCAACCCTGGGATTCTCTAGGCAAGAACACTGGAATGGGTTGCCATTTCCTTCTCCAATGCATGAAAGTGAAAAGTGAAAGGGAAGTCGCTCAGTTGTGTCCCTAGGTGACTCTATTCATAGACTATTTTACTGAGAGGACAACTAAGGTTTAGAGAGAGTGAGCAAATTGCCAGAGACAAGAACACAGGCCTTGTGACTCCAAACTAAGGGGATTTCCCACTAAAAACATCTTCATATACCAAATCGATGTCTCATTCCCTGTGGCTTCTACTCGTTGGTTCTAATCTCAGATCAAGATGGAATTACATAAAATGAAATCAGTGACAGCAAAGTAATGGTTTGTAAAGTCACGTTTAAGTACAGGTGGCAGGTAGAGTTAAATGCTTTGAATTAGTAGTTGTTTAGAACACTGAACTCTCCCTTTCTCTCTTTCATTCTTTATTTTTCTTTTCTATTATGGTTTATCACAAGATATTGAATATGATTTCCTATGCTATACAGTAAGATCTTATTGTCTATCCATTCTGTATATAATGGTTTGTATCTGCTAATCCCAAACTCCCAGTCCCTTCCTCCCCACCCCCACCCCCACTTTGGCAACCACAAGTCTTTTCNCCTTCCTCCCCACCCCCACCCCAACTTTGGCAACCACAAGTCTTTTCTCTATGTCTGTGAGTCGGTTTCTGTTTCATAGATAAGTTCATTTGAGTCATATTTAGATTCCACATGTAAGTGATATCATATGGTACTTATTGTCTCTTTCTGACTTAGGAGAATACTGAACACATTTTTCCATAACAATGATGTGTCAAAACCATTATTATAAAACTACTGTGATGAAACTCCAAGTCCTAAGAATACAGGGATCAGGGTAGGGAGAAAGAAGAACAATGAAGGAAAGAAAAGATTTCCAGCCCTACCTGAACTGGCTGTGAGCACCCCCTTACACATTATCCTTCGATACCTCCAATCCCACACAACCCCCATCTTGCCACTCTGAGTTTCCTTAGGCACCATTGGGACCTAGTTTCCTCTAACTGGATTGCTCCATGACAATTATCTGCAGGCTTCTTTGTCTCTCTCTGGGAGCAGCAGTTGAGTAGCATTTGTGTCTGTTTCCCCAGCACCTGGCATAGCAACTAGTTGGTGGTTGGCACCTCCACATGAATCACACACCCCCTTGTCAACACTACTGCCCCAGGGGGTAAGGAGTGCTCTTCTTCCCAATTATTTCCTTGCCTATCCCCTCTCCTCTGTGCGCTCACCAAAATTTTCATTTTCATCTCTGGGTCAGGTAAATGATATTCATACTCAAAAGTGATTGTTACATAATTAACTTCATCCTAGAAGACAGAGTGTTAAAAAAGAAAGAAAGAAAACATTTATTAACTAAACGTTGAAGTTGAAGTGCTAGTTACTCAGTTGTCTCTGACTCTTTGTGATCCCATGGACTGTAGCCTGAGAGGCCCCTGTGTCCATGTAATTGTGCAGGCAAGAATACTGGAGTGGGTAGTCGGTCCCTTCTCCAGGGGAACTTCTCAATCCAGGGGTTGAACCTGGATCTCCTACATTGCAGGCAGATTCTTTATCATCTGAGCCACCAGGGAAGCTCTTTGTTAACGAAAGTAAATAATAATCAACTAGAAAATCATGAAATAATGTGAAAACAGAGAAATGGAGAGAGAAAGCTATTTGGGGACCCAGGGTGGGGAGGGGCCCAAGTTCCAGATTATAGGCTCCTCTGTGAGAGTCCCTCCCCAGGGCAACACATGGCCCTGTTTAGATCTTGCAGCTTTGTTCTTTTACTAATGAACCTATGGATTCTCCAAATGCACTTTTTTGATCCCAACAAGTCTTCACGGTTGCAGTGGAGAGGGTGGTCCAACAGGAGAGTGATCTGATATATGGAGAAACAGGTATGCTCTTTCTAAGAATGGAGTATTTGTAAATGTACAAAACCAATTGTAGGCATTTCCCTGTAGGGACTAAAGTCCCATTCTTAAAGACAGGCCCACATTGGAACTGTGAAGCCATTCTTCTGCTTGTGAATGGCTTAGTCATGAACAGGCAAAACAAGATTCCTCCAGCTATTATCTACCTTAGAAAGAACCTTAGTCTTGGGATGTATTTATCTTAGAGATGCCCAGCTGTTCCAAGGGGTGGGTCAGAGCTTTGGGAGGAGAATTTCTTTATCCAGCTCACGTTGGGGATCTGGGGATCCTGAGGTTGTGCTGTGCTGTCCAACAAGTGTTAAAGATGCACAGGATGCTTGGGGCTGGTGCACGGGGATGACCCAGAGAGATGTTATGGGGAGGGAGGTGGGAGGGGGGTTTATGTTTGGGAACGCAAGTACACCCGTGGTGGATTCATGTCAGTGTATGGCAAAACCAATACAGTTATGTAAAGTAAAATAAAGTAAAAATAAAAATTTTTAAAAAAGATGCTTTTTAATATCTAAGTGACAAGTGTTAGTCAATTTTATTGTAAGTTTTAATCTAACACTTGTTTCTGGGAATTTATTTTTCTTTTAAAGTGTTTTCTGTTGTTCTTACAATGTTATCCACTTGATTGAACTCAACTTGAATTGGTAAGAACCAAAATTGAGCCATGAAGAAAAACTAACTTTTTTTAAGTATAGAGAAGAAATAACAGGTTAAAAAAAAGGATGTCTTTAATAAGCATTATGCAATCTTGTAAAGGGTTTGGAATAGCCTCAAAATGCCTTTTTACCTTGGCAACTAGAGACACGAATACTATTTTCCTAATATTTTATAAAACTCTTTACCCTAAAAGAGAGAATCATTCTTTTTAACTTTTTCGGTTCTGTTATTTGAACCCATTTTCCCCCTAAGTCTAATTATATTTTTTCTTCTTTAAAAACAGGAAATGATAATTTGTCCAAGTTCAAATGAACCCAAATCCTCTATAAAAGAGGCATGTTCTTTCCCTGGACTCCACAACCTCCAGATAATGTTTTGTCATCTTTTGGAATGTTGTTGGAGTTTTTAGTTTTCCTTAGTAACTTCTGGGTTAGGTAGACTTGGTTTGAGAAACATCTGATGTTAATCTGGAGACTTTTATGTCCCAGTAAAGCAGAAAAGCTACCGACACAGACAAGTCAATTGTAGCAGCAGAGCAAAGGCAATGGGAGCATTGTAGTGACAGTGAGGATGCAGCCGCAACATTCACCGTGAAGAAATTCTTAGTCTGGTGCACGAGTGCTAAAGGAGATTGGGTCGCCTTTTTAGAATACAGCCTATTTTGAATGCCACCGAATTTCCCTGTCTTCAAAGACAAGTTTAACTGTCTTTGAAAATGAACAGATTTTCTGATCTGAAAAAGTTTGAACGTCTTTACCTTCATAAACCCAGTCAGTTATTCCATTATAGATTACATCTTTTTTCCCAGTCCATGTGATCCTCTGACTTGGAGAATTTGGTTCATTTTTCACATAAATATCATTGTTCCAAACGTATGCCTAGAAAGATTGGGAAAAAAGATGGATACATAAGATGTTATATTTTATCCTAGAGTTTAAAAAATTTATCTATTATTTTATCCTCAAATAATATTGGTATGCAAGTGGAACGACTACCTTAGATTATTCCATTTGAGCAGGAGGAAGAGTCATTTACGTTCTTAAATGTACAAGTATACATGCTGTTAAACCCAAACACACCCTGTATCTACCAAAAAGAAGCAGCCCACAACCACTGCTATTGAATAGTAAAGTGTATGCAAATCCCAGAAGACTGTCCACTTCTGTAGAGTGATGTGTGCTTTGCATTTCTCTCCGCAGGGGCTAAGTAGAGAGAGAAGGCAGCTGCAAGCCCAGAATCAACTACAGATAAACAGTCTGTCTTCCTGTTTAGATTCTTCAGGACTTCTGACATTCTCCTAAGACAATAGAACATGAAGGTGTATCTATAGTGATATAGAAAAAGTCAAAGAACTAACAGAAAATGGGAAAGCTTCAAAAAAAATTGCCAAAATAAAACAGAACAAAAAACAAAATACAACAGGGTTAGAATTTGAGTTTAATGAACATTTTGCCAGTAAATAAACAATTTCCTAACAGTAGTTCAGAAACTTTCAGGAATTGTATTAATATTTACTCTGTTAGACTAATAAAATGTTATTTTAGGCAATGACACTCTATGTGATAGTGACTACAGCCTTCCTAAGAATCTGCTCTGTATCAGGGTTAGGAGCTTCTGCAAATGAAAGATTTGAGCCATTATTTTCCTGAAAAGAAGAGAGACTTACTAACCAATTTATGACCCACTGATGACCATGTGATCCACTGTGTGTTGTTTGGGATTCTCTCTTCTGTAATTAACTGCCTGGAAAAAGATAAAAAGAAATATTTCCAAGTGGATAAATCACAGTACAATTTCTTTTCTTTTTAATTATTACACTAGAGAAGAATAACTGATTTTGAGAGGAAGTCACTGACCTTTTATTTAAGTCATAAATGTCATAGGAAGCTGTGTAGGAATGCCTCCATTGCTACAAAAGAAAACAGACATTTCAGGCTTCTGTGATTCTTGATAGCTTGACCACTTGGTATAGAAGCTCAGGTGAGAAGTAAAGCCATATAACATTGTATAATTCTCACATTTTATATCTTATAGTTCCCTATCTAGAGTCTTAAACTTTTGGAATTAGAAAGTATCTCAGAAATTATCTAGTACAAACTCCTCTGGATTTCATTTATCACTTATCTCTTGCCCTGCTTCTGCAAAGGACCATAGTGGGCTGACATGCCACTTTCTGTGCAAACATAATTCCCAGAACTTATCACAGTAATGCTAAATTCATCTGTTTAAAAAAAGGCAAATGTTCACTTTTCAGCCATTTTATTGGCAAAATATCTTAAAGATCTCTAGTTCTATTGGTGGTAGTGATGAGGAGAGGTGTTTACTCTCCTACATTGATAATGAAAATATAAAGTGCTATAGTTTTCTTGAAAGTCACTTGGCAATGTATATTAAAACACACACATACATATATGTGTGTGTGTATATGTATGTATATATACGTATATATATATGTATATGTATGTATACACACAAACACACACACACACACAGGAGAAAGGAAAAGCTACCCACTATAGTATTCTGGCCTGGAGAACTCCTTGGACTGTATAGTCCATTGGGTCGCAAAGAGTCAGACACAACTGAGTGACTTTCACTTTCACATTCATACACACATCATCAATATTTTAAATAACCATCTCAAGAAGCTAAAAAATGAAAAGAAAACTAAATTCATAAGGTAAAGTGTTAGTTGCTCAGTCATGTCCAACGCTTTGTGACCCTATGAACTGTAGCTCCTCTGCCCATGGGATTCTCCAGGCAAGAATACTGGAGTGGGTTGCCATTTCCTTCTCCAGGGGATCTGCCCAACCCCGGGACTGAACCCAGGTCTCCCACATTGCACGCAGACTCTACCGTCTGAGCTACCAGGGAAGCCTAATAAAGGTAAAAGCGGTAATCGAATAGAAGAAAATACAATAGAGAAAAATCAAAAAAAGCTGAAAACTGGTTCTTTGAAGACACTAGTAAAATTACTAACAAAGAGTAAGAAAAAAAGTAGGAATGAACGTATCAGAAATAAAAAACGGAATACCACCACAAGCTCTGTGTATGTCTGCTCAGTCGCTCAGTTTTATCCGACTCTTTGCAGCCCTACGGACTGTAGCCTACCATGTTCCTCCGTCATGGGATTCTCCAGCCAAGAGTATTGGAGTGGGTTGCCATTTCCTTCTCCAGGGGATCTTCCTGACCCAGGGATGGAATTTGTGTCTCCTGCATTGCAGGCAGATTCTTTACCACTAGTGCCACCTGGGAAGCCCCACAACAGGCTCCACAAAGATTATAAGAACTTACGTTAACTGTGTCTTAGCCATATGCTTTTTTAAAGAGTTTTTTTTTATGCCATTTTAAAAGTCTTTATTGAATTTGTTACAACACTATTTTTAATGTGTTGGTTTTAGGCTGTGAAGCATGTGAGAATCCTAGCTCCCTGACCAGGGATTGAACAGCTCACCGCTCCAGATTGGAAGGTGAAGTCCCAACCACTATACATTTACCTCTAGGAGTATGGTAGGGAAGACAGACTTATAGACAAGTAATTAAAAAAAAGCTTAAGATATTTCTTTGCTTCAGAGAAAAGAAAAGAAAATATTTTTCCTTATATACATGGTAGGGAAGTTCCTACCTATGTATTTAAAAAGTAGGATAAAAGGACAAATTCCCTGAAAAATGAGTTATCGAAAATAAGATGAAATTGTGAATCTGAGTAGTTTTACATCTAATAAACATCTGAGTCTATAAATAACCTCTGTACAAAGAAAACTCCCAGCTCAAATAATTTTGCCAGCAAACTCCTTGTTATTTATCTGAGTGAGTTGAAAACTTATACCTACATTAAAACCTACACACAAATTTTTACAGCAACTTTATTCATGTTTGCCAAAACTTGGACATAACCAGCCATGCAGACGATGGAATATTATTCAGCAGCAAAAAGAAATGAGCCAGAAGACATGAAAAGAGATGGAGGAAACTTAAAAGCATATTGCAAAGTTAGGGACGCCAATCTGAAAATGCTGTATAGTGTATGGTTTCAACCACGTGACATTCCGGAAAAGACAAAATGACAGAGAGAGTAAAGATCAGTGGTTCCTAGGGGTTCACGTGAAGGGAGGGAGAAACTGGTGGAGCACAGAGGATTTTTAGGAAAAATGAAAACATGTCCAACACAGAGAGTAAACCCTAATGTAAACTATGGACTTTAATACATACAGACAAGTATTCATGTTTGCCAAAACATGAATAAATCTGCTGTAAAAATTTTGTGTGTAGGTTTTTTTGCATAGGTATAAGTTTTTAGCTCATTTGGATAAATAACAAGGAATTTGCTGGTAAAATTATTTGAGCTGAGAGTTTTCTTTGTACAGAAGTTATTTATGGATTAGTATAGTATGATACTATTAATGCAATGACAGATAAAAGTCATTATACATTATACATTTGTCGAAACTCATAAAATGTACAACACAGAGTAAACCCTAATGCAAATGATGGACTCTAATTAAAAATAATGTGTCAGTATTGGCTCATCAATTGTAACAAATGTACTACTACACTAATGCAAAATGTTAATAATAGCAAAAATAACAGGGATGGAGTGAGGTGGAGGGGTGGTAATGAAGTATATGGAAACTCCCTGCACTTTCCACTCATTTCCTGTAAACCTAAAGCTGCTCTAAAAAATAAAGTCTATTAATTCAAAACATAAATGAATTAGAGCCATAACAGATGACTTGGAAGGATATGCACATGGTATCTCTGAGTGCGAAACGCAATTTACAGAAAAGCATGGAAAATAGGGTTCCATTTTTATAAAATAAGCAATAACTAAAAAGAATCTCTATCTTCATGGAATTAAGTGAATAAACAAATATAAGATATAGAGGGATATGCAATAGATTCTCAACATGGGACAGCTGGGAAAAAGGCAGGGAGGGGAGGACTAGCTGTTGTTTAGTCACTGTCGTGCCGACTCTTTGCAACCCCATGCACTGTAGCCCACGGGGCTCCTCTGTCCATGGGGATTCTCCAGGCAAGAATACTGGAGTGGGTTGCCATTTCCTTCTCCAGGGGATCTTCCCGAGCCAGGGATCGAACCCATGACTCCTGCATTGGCAGGTGGATTCTTTACCACTGAGCCGTCTGGGAAGCCCATGAGGAATAGAGGGCCAAGCAAAAAATGGAAAAATAGTGAGACTGAAGGTTTTAAAAAAATATGATCACATATTTGCATTTATGAAAAATTAATGTTTATATGAGGATGCAGATATAAATTAAAAATATTAAAAAAAAACTACTTGCCTATATATCTGTTTTTCCTACCGTATCCCCAGAGGTAAGAAATTGTGTCTTATTCAGCTTTAAACTCCTGGAGTCTGTCTTAGTACAAGCCACACAGGATATACTCAAGAAATAAACCAAACTAAAATAATTAAATGTTACCTATGAGGCTGGAAAATCACATGGATGGAGGAGCCTGGAAGGCTGCAGTCCATGGGGTCGCTAAGAGTCGGACATGACTGAGCGACTTCACTTTCACTTTTCACTTTCATGCATTGGAGAAGGAAATGGCAACTCACTCCAGTGTTCTTGCCTGGAGAATCCCAGGGACAGGGGAGCCTGATGGGCTGCCGTCTATGCGGTCGCACAGAGTCGGACACGACTGAAGTGACTTAGCAGCAGCAGCAACAGCAGCAGCATGAGTCTGTAATAATGAAGTGGGTAGCCCAAGGACCCTGAGCTGTATTGGCAGAGCTGAGACACAAGTCAGGCTCTTAATCTTGAATAATATTTCCCACTCATCATTTATCACTCTCCTATCCTCTCATGTCAACAAATATTTATTAAGTCTCTTCTTTTGCAAGTCATACATTTCTTTTTGAATCCTGGATTATTTTGACACACTCCATGCTTGTTTCTGGGAAACCTCAGAGTATAATGCTCGCTAGAGCCAAAAGTTGTGGTACAGGCTAAAAATATTAAGAGATTTAAGAAGTTTTGAGATCATTTCAGGATGACAGATCTATCAGGGGCTGTAAAGGGAAATCCAAGATGTTTGTATATTCACTTCATCTTTTGAAACAGACTCATCAGTCTATTTAGGCTATAAACATTGGCACCTATCCTCTTGATTAAGCATTACTGGATAAGACAGGCTCCCTCCTTTTAAGGAGCTCATAGTTGAATGGGGGATATGGAGACATAAACTACTGGAAAAGAATCACAGAGCATGCAATGGGGATGGGTGGGGAAAGGCAGGAATCAAATTAGGAACTGGGGAGGCCAAGAGGCTTATAGAAAAGGTGATTATTGGTCTTCAGAGGGCTGCCACCCAGAGAAGAGCAAAAAAAGCATCGTGGCAGAGAGAGGTTCAAGCAAAAAGATAGGAATGATCATGTTTAAGAATACAAGCTTTGGAGTCTTCTAACCTGGACTCAGGTCTTCCTATAGACTGAATCTTTGTATCGCCTCCTCTCCCCAGTTCATATTTTGAAACTTTAACTCCTAGTGTGATAGTATTCTGGAGATGGGGCCACTCTGGAGTGACTAGATTGTGCAGGGGGGAAGCCCTCATGAGTGGGATTCGTTTCCTCATATGTTAGTTTCCTTGCCCCTTCCACCACGTGGGGACACTTGGAGAGGATGGCCAGCTATGACCTAGGAAGCAGGACCTTGCCAGACACCGAGTCTGGGGCCACCTTGATTTTGGACTTCTTAGCCTCCAAAACTCTGAGAAACAAATTTCTGTTGTTAAGTCACCTAGTCTGTGGTGTTATAGTGACCTAAATGGATGAAGACAAGTCTCTAATATGTAATATCAGACAGGTTTCTTTTTAAGCTCCAGTTTTCTCTCTAGGAAGATGAGGATAGTGATAGAAACAATCTCGGGAACATGAGAATGCATGTGAAGTACTTAGCAGGGCTCCTGTGAACACGTCACAGATGATGCAACTATTACTGTCTGTACAGCATTAGGCAAAGAAGGGAGACACTATGAGAACATCTGTACTAGGCTGCATGGTGCTTATTTATTTACATTCTCATTCACTCACTCACTCATCTTTTTATAGCCACAACTTAAATGTAAGGATTGATCTTTCTGAATGTGCTGGCTCAGTCATGGAGAAGCCACACGGCAGGGTCTAAAGAACACTGGAAATAGATGTCCAGAGAAATGGAATAAAACTAAACTTTCCTTTATTCTGGATATTTTTCTTGAATGCTGGAGAAGTTAGCTGATCCCTTGAATATGGGAGTGAGTAGCCAATCCCTTCTCCATCGGATCTTCCCGACCCAGGAATGAAACCGGGGTCTCTTGCATTGCAGGCGGTTTCTTTACCAGCTGAGCTATCAGGGAAGACTGTATCACTTGGAAGTCCTTAAAATTACCCATGGCTATGCTGAGTCAAATGACGTAGGGGAGGTTTAAAAAACCCTCCCCAGGTGATCCATTGTGAGCACAGGCCAAGCATGGTAAGTGCAAGGTTTGAGGGGGTGAGGGTGGGTAGTGAGTTTGGAAGGGCAGACCGAGGTCCAATCACCCAGGCTTCTCACGTTGCCTTGGTTAGAGTTTGGGTTTTATTCTGAAAGTGATGAGAAGCTACTGATCACAAGAGTTTAAGCATAGGCACGACAGAATCTAACTTAGGTTTTAAAAGGAGCATGGATACTCTTGGGAAACATGGATGGCAGGATGAAAGGGACAGAATGAAAACAGCAAAAGAAGTCAAATGCGCATGAAAACTTCAGTGACACAACAAATACAAATTACCAGTGATGGCTGTCCAGCAAGGTCTACCCATGAAATATCTCTGTTAGTACATATCACATGGCACTTGTTGAACTTGGCGAAAGAATAAATTGAGCTGGTCTTTACCTTGCTGTTTCTATCTTAACTTCACAGTCATTATATGTTTGACTTTAACATCGGAAATTGGTAACCAGTGGTTCTTAACCCTGACTGCTAGTTAAAATACTCTACATGTTAAAAAAAAAAAGTACTGATGCCAGCTTCACCCCCAGAGACTTCACTTTACTGACCTGGGGATCGGACCTGGGTACTTAGGAGTTTTTAAAAGCTTTTTACATGATTTTAATCTGTAGATAGCAACAAGAACCACTATATTAAACAAATGCTAATTCATTAATTGGAAACAGATGTGTTAAAGTTGGCATAGACTTCTGATTCATTCCTGGTAGACTGGTTTAGCAGGACCTAGTCAGCGAGTCTTCATGTCCAGGAAATGGAGCCAGTACAATGAACCAAGGTAAATATTATGATTGGGAGTCACCATCCTCAAATGGGATATGGCGTATGGGATGGTTTGCATGACCTGAGTATAGCAGTGATGGTATGAGATAAGACCACTCAGTATTTACTCTTTATTCTAGAAAAGAAAGGCAGAGGTCGGGATCTCCAGCTTTGTGTTTTGTTTTCAAGCAGAATCTCTCTACAGGTTTCTAATTTTTCTTGTATGTTTCAAAACTTCTCATACTCAACAGCCATTGTCAAATCCACGAATAATCAAAAAGCTGCAGTTACAGTCACTGGTGATTGGCAGCCACCCTAAACATGAAAGTGTTAGTTGCTCAGTTGTGTCTGACTCTTTGTGACCCCATGGACTGCAGCCCACCAGGCTCCTCTGTCCATGGGATTGTCCAGGCAAGAATCCGGGAGTGAGCAGCCATTCCCTTCTCCAGGGGATCTTCCTGACCCAGAGACTGAACCTGGGTCTCCTACATTGCAGGCAGATTCTGATCAATAACTTAGTGACTGGGCAACAGCAACTAAACATGAGAACGATGTGTGATTAGGCTGAAACCTCTCCTGGAGGCGTGAGAATCTGACATTGGGCTGTGCAATTGGGGGAAGCTCAGTGCTCCCCCAGGGCACTGGGGACTGCTGCCGAACCCGCCCCTTAGGACCGGTTTGTATATGGTGGGACCTGAGGGCTGAGAGGCGGTCTGAGTCACTTCACAGAATCTCTTCTGGAATGAGACATTTAGTTGTTTTTAAAGCAAATAATCTAGAGTCTTACTATTTGTCAGACAAAGGAAGTAAAACAGTCTATTACTAGATATTACAAGTCAGACATGTAAACTGACTCTTAAATTATAAGTTCTATTTTATTAACATAGTTTTAGCCTATATAATATTACCTAAACTTTTTAGTATTCAAAAACCCTAAAATAAATTTATTTTAAAACACTCATTGCTGCTGCTGCTGCTAAGTCGCTTCAGTCGTGTCCAACTCTGTGCGACCCCATAGACAGTAGCCCACCAGGTTCCGCTGTTCCTGGGATTCTCCAGGCAAGAACACTGGAGTGGGTTGCTATTTCCTTCTCTAATGCATGAAAGTGAAAAGTGAAAGTGAAGTCGCTCAGTCGTATCCGACTCTTAGCGACCCCGTGGACTGCAGCCTAGCGACCCCGTGGACTGCAGCCTACCAGGCTCCTCCGCCCGAGGGATTTGCCAGGCAAGAGTACTGGAGTATTAGATTTATCTTTTATGAAGGAGAATGACCATTTCTTCTTTTGATACTGAATTAATGAGTTTTTAGAGCCTATTGCTTGACTTAGGTAACAACCTTAAATATTCATAGGCTTGAGATCAGTTATAAAATAACACACTCATAGGATTCTTTAAATGTCACAGTAATAAAAGCATTTCTTTTACCTTCACATAGTTGTATTCGAAGAGAATATATTGTCTATCTGGTGAAACTGAATAATCATTTATAGAATGTCCAAATTCATCCTGTCAATCAAGTAGAAAGAAGAACAGTTGAATGATTCCATTTAACTGCTATTGTTGAGTACCTACTATGTGGAGGGTATGAGTCTAGACTTGTGTCTCATGCCTTGGGAGGTTCCAGTCTAGAAGAGGGGGCACATTCCCCTACACAGATGACCATGAGGCAAGGTGAGTGGTGATCAAGGTTAGAGAGTCAGGGAGGAAAGGATTACTTTTAAGCAAGGAAAGATGGGTATGACTGTGGGGATCAGGAACAGAGAACTTTCTCAGGAGGGGAAATGGCAAGGGTATTAACCCAGATGTGTAAAGGGCATGCATATTTATAGACTGCCTAAGTGTAATCTGAATGCAGTATAGGGTGTGTCAGACAAAGAGAGGACATACAATTAGAAAAATAGGTAGTGTCTAAATACAAGAAATGGAGCTATGAACTACTTTTTTTGCACATGGATATGACAGAATCTTATCTGCTTTGTCCAAAGATGCTCTGGCAACCCAGTGGCTAAGATGAGATGAGAGACGAGGGGGTGCATTAGCCTTGGACTTTTGTTCTGATGTTGTGTTCTGATTTACAGAATGGAGAGAGGGATACATGTTGTAATATAGTCCTCACTGTCACAAAATTAATCAAGGCTTTCAACCAGGGCTATACAGTAGAAACGGAAATCTGAGAGACACTTGACATCACAAGAGAAAACGGATAGGGTTTATTGAGTAGCTAAATAAGAGGGATAACAGAGGAATCAAGGAGGATTCTGAGATTTCTAGCTTAAGTGACGTGGAGGAGGGTGCTATTTACCAAGACTGGGAAGAGGAATAGGATGCTTTCCCTTTGCTAGGAGAGGGAAGCAGGAATAACGAGCTTAGCTCAGGGTACTGAGTTTAAAATGCCTGCAGACCATCCATGTGCAGGAGCCAGCAAGCTATTGGAAACAGAGGTCTAGATCTTGGGAAGAGGTTAGTGTTGCAAGCGTGTATTTGAGAAGCACTGATGCTGTGGAAATGCATGGAATATGCTGAAGGGGAGCACGCAAGGTGAGGAGGGAGGCTTGCAGTGAAGACAGGACTCCGAGGAGCACTTACACGTAAGAGAATGGGCAGAGGAGGAGGAATCATCAAAGGAGACTAAAAAGTAACCAAGGCAGGGAGCATTCCAAGAAGAGAAAGATCCACCGCACCATACGCTGCAGAAAGAGTCCAACAGGATGAGAAACGATAGTACCCATGATTTGAAAGGTTATGAAAAAAAATCCCCAGAATTCCCTTAAAGCATGAATTAATTATGTGATTAAACATACAAATGTACTGTTCTCCAAGAAAATGGAGCTGTTTCCATATTCAGCATTGAATAGCAAGATATTATTTTCTTGTTTGTAGAGATATTCATGATCTAAAGAAAGAAAATGACCAGATCAATATTTCAAGTTGCTATTCAACATCTTCATAAACTAAAAAATCATGCAATAAAAATGTAAGATTTAAATTCATACAAGTTCTAAGCTGGAAAAACATGAACTGATAAATATTACACTAGCATGCCTTCATTTTTCCCATCATCATTGTAAAGGGTTCAACTCACTTTTAATTTTTATAGTACAAGTCAAAGAAATACTAAGGTTTCTTTCTGTCTTACCTCCTTTTGCACCCTTAAGTAGAAAATAATACTTTCCCATATGGTTTTAAAAAATAAGAATATATTCTCATTGCCATAAAGGTGCCCCACAACCCAACTGAAATTAAGCATAAAATGAAAATTAGCATAAAAATCAGCCCCTCTTTCCACCAGAAAGCCTTACCTGAAACCCATCTCAAGTTGTAGAATTTCATTCTAAAAGTATTTTTTAAATAATCTGCTAGAGTGTAAGTTCTGCGACTATCAGTTGAAGCATCATCTGTTGGTTGGGAAAAAAGAGTCAAATATTCAGTATGAAGGGATAACTCATTTTGAATAAAAGTTTTCAAAATGGATTTCTACAGTATACACTGATCACAAAATACAGAAATACACTCACAAAATGCAAAAGACACTCTGAAAGATTTTGGACTGAGTAGATGGGTAAACACGCATTTAGCTGTTCAAGTGGATATGAGCATGTGTTTCACAGTGCTACATTAATGGGCTTAATTTCAAAGGTCTAGATCAGCAATGCTCAAGGGAAATATAGTATGAGTACATTTTCTAGTAACCATATTTTAAATTTTTTAAGGTAAAATTAATTTTAATAGCATATTTTATTTAGCCAACATATCAAATATGTTACCATTTCAATGTGTTATCAACATTTAAATGTTACTAATGAGATCTTTCAAGGGCTTCCCATGTGGCTCAGCGGTAAAGAATCTGCCTGCCAATGCAGGAGACACAGGAGGCTTGGGTTCGATCCCTGGGTCTGGAAAAGCCCTGGAGGAAAAATAGCAACTGACTCCAGTATTCTTACCGGGGAAATCTCATGGACAGAGGAGCTTGGTGGGCTACAGTCCATGGGGTCACAAAAGAGTTGGACACGCTTAGCCACTAAACAACAACGAGATTTTTCACATTATTTCCTTTCTGTATTGTCTTTACATTCTGATATGCAATTAATGTGCCAAGTTGAGTATATCTCAACTTGATAGGCACCTTTTCAGTCATGTAGCCATGCAATGGGTGACAAAAAGCTAGATCATCCTTCTGTGAGGCCCTAAGGTTCACTTCTAAGTCCTGCTCCACACAAACCTTTAAGATATGCTAATCACCTAGTTCAGAGATCTTTGTTTCTATCATCACTTTTCCTTGACCTTGATTAAAATTTACATGGAACCTTTCTCTTGGATTCTGTGACACCTCAGTCCTTCTCTTAACTCTCTGACCATTATTTTTCCATATCCTACTTTGACTCTCTTTTTCTCCATTGACTTGTAAGGCAGAAATGCTTTGGAATTAGTCTTCAACTTTCTGCTCATCTCTCTCTACAGTCTTCCTTGCAGGGAACTCCAGAGAATGTGGCTTCAGGAATACTTTCCTCTTAGATAAATGACAAAACCTGCACTCATTACCTTAGCCTACTACACCCACACTCACATTTCCAGTGCTGTGTTCAGCCTTCTTACGTGACTTGTCCCCGTTTAATCCTATCATATCTTGTCTAGAATAACTGTCCACCTTCCAAAACTAGATTTCCATAGGAAATTGTGTGATTTTATATTCTGTATACAGAAGACCCAAATTCAAGATCTGATCATTTTGATGTCTCCTTTTTTACCATCACCTACCAACAACCTACCCTATTGACTTTTCCTTTGAAATCTTTTCTCCAGGTATCCTGCATTCAGGTTCTTCCACACCAGTTCCTGCACGGCACCATCCCTGGAATGATCTTTCTAAAGTGCCATTGTCATCTGGTGAGCTCTTCCCCAAAAGCTTTCACTGAGTCTTCACTGTCCACAGGAACATTCAGACTCCTTCACCTGGCACTTGCAGCCCCCACAATCTGACATGAGGCTCTAGGCTTATTTCTGCTCTCTTCCTGCAAGAACCTTCTGGTCCAGTCACCAGAAGGTTCTTGCTAATCTTGCTGGAGGCAGTGGATTCTCGCAGGCTTATCTGCCTCTGTTCCTTGCCCTAAGCTACTTCCTGGAACATCCTCAACTGTTTCGCCATCTGTCACAATCCTCCAGCCTCCATTTCCTTCCTCTGTCATCCAATTCTGCCTTTGACTTTTGCCCCTACACTACCTTTTGGGTTCCTATCACTTAATACTTCATGTTGACAACTCTTTTTCCATGCCTACCTGTGTGACCTACTCAGGTAGGCCATGTATTCTTTGAAGACAAGGCTTTGTGTTTTTGTTGATTGGTTTGGGGGTTTTTGTTTTTTGTCAGCCTTAGCATCTAGCACAGAGGTGTGCCTTAAAGTGCCATGCTGTGCTTAGTCACTCAGTCGTGTCCGACTCTTTATGACTCCATAGACTATAGCCCGCCAGGCTCCTCTGTCCACATGGGGATTCTCCAGGCAAGAATACTGGAGTGGGTTGCCATGCCCTCCTCCAGGGGATCTTCCCAACCTAGGGATCAAACCCAGGTCTCAGACCCAGGTATCCTGCATTACAGGGTGTTTGTTTGTTTGTTTGTTTGTTTGTTTTTACCATTTGAGCCACCAGGGGAAGCCCATACCTTAATAGAGACATGTAAAAAAAGTTTTCATTGGTTGGTGTTGGGTATTATTAAGCACAGCTAAGCCTAGATTCCTCTTCCTCAGTCCCAGAACATCTGCTGACTACAAAAACCCTAAAGTCTTTTTCCAAACTCTATATTTTTCACATACATACAAACAAACACTCACAAAATCAGCCACTACCATAATATTCCTATAAATGCAGCTTTTTGAGAGGGATTTCAAAGCCAGCAGCTCTTCTCTTGTTAATTTTTTACAGCCCATGGAAAGGTAGTTCTCTTACAGGAAATGTCCCTTCAAAAAATGTTTTTAAGATTTTATTTCTTTGGATTTGATCTCATAACATAATCTTGTTTCTGCCTATAAAACCTTCAGTTTTGGCAGATAAACTTGCTACACTTCATTTTATTATTTTATTGATTTTGCTTAAGCCTAGTTTGTTAAGTAAAATATATTTTTTTAACTATTGTTTCTTTCGATTCAGTCCTGCATTTCTCCCCTGAAGGTTAGTAAAACATTTGTATTTGTTAGCAAAAATACAAGTGGGTGAAGCTGGTCCTTTAACCTAACTTTTAAACAAGAAATAAAGCCTTGTGCTACAGAAAATAGTATTTTTAACTCATATTGGACTACAAAACTACAAACCTGCATTTGTTCACTAACTACCCTCAACTGTCTATATTCATCCAATCATCCTATTATATATCAATCATTATAAAGTGAATATTATTGCAGAGAATAAATACCATGCTATCAAGAGCTATTAGTCTAAAATGGACAGATGTAAAACATATCCCCAAATTAGTACAAATCAAAGTATCAGCGGTTATAGATGTGCACATTCCAGATATTATCTGCTGATGAATACGTTTAGACAGATGTATAGAAATAAGTTGATTTATACACCAACCACACATATACATGCAACCAAATAAATGTTTGTGTCCTCTCAAAATTCACATGCTGAAATCCTAACCGCCATGCAATGGTACTTACTGGAAGGGGAAGCCCTGGAAGGTGATTAGGTCATGAGGTGGAGCCCTCATGAGTTGGATTAATACCATTTAAAAAGTGACTTCCCGCACTTCCAATGCCGTGGGCATGTGTAGCATCCCTGGTTGGGGAACTAAGATCCCATGTATCTTGTGACCAAAATAAAATTAAAAATTACAAAGCGACTCTAGAAAGCTCCCTTGCCTCTTCTGCTATGTGAGGACACAAGAAACTAAGCACGAAGTCTGCTGGCACCTCGACCTTGGACATTCTAGCCTCCAAAACTGTAAGAAATAAATGTTTATTGTTTAAGCCACCTGTCTCTGGTTGTTTTATAGCAGCAGTCCACACATACTAAGATGCACATATCTATAAGAAGACAGACATAGCAACATAAAATATCTATCACTGACTATTGAAAAAAATTTTTGGCCGAGCCACATGGCTTGCAGGACCTTATTTCCCTGACCAGGGATCAAACCCTGGCAGTGAAAGTACCAAGTCTTAACTACTGGGCCACCAGGGAATTCCCATCTATCACTGACTTTTGATTTCATAAGAAGAGAATGAACTGAGTAACTGCAATATAGATCAGATACAGTGCTATCTACGTGGTATCTCACATGGGGGTATTTGCCCAGGTTTTATAGCACACTTCAATCTGAAATAATAACTGAGGCAAAAGTCTTCTGTGATGTCACCTGCTGACCCAGAGGCTGCTCCTCCTTCACTGGGCACTTACCTCTCCCACCACCTCACTCACCTCAGACATTGCGGGACTCATCCTCTCATCAGGCCTCAGAATTTCTAAACCCACCATCTCCACCAGATTCAGGCTCCCTTCTGCTCAGCATGACTCTGATCCATCTGCTGATGTTCAGATACCAACACTGATGCTGTGCTCTTGCTACGGCCCAAAACATGGGTGCGAGGCCTGGGCCATCCTCAGCTTGTGGTAGCCTCACTCAGTTCCTTTACAACTACCCTGCGTGCCAGGGCTCCCTATCCTGGCTCCCTGCACCCCAAACACCACTGCAAAACTGGAACAAGCAGAGCAACAAATGTTCCTTGTTTTTTGCCTTGCCATTTGATGAGCAGCGCTCATTGGAAGACACTTTCGAAACCTCTAGATAAGCAAGTTCTATGAGACATGAGTGCCAAGTTCAGGTTTTGACCTTTAGCAAGTTCACTGTTCGCTGCCAACCTGTTCTGTCAAACACCAGCAGACACGCTCTCATTTCTCTTTCCTTGTCTGCTTGCTCACTGACAGGGCACCCCTGAAGGCCTTTGGCTGCTCCTTTGGTTTTCCTGATGGGCCTGGGACATGCCGTTCATTTGATTGATCAGTTCAAAGCACTGTGCTGGCCAAGCAGAGAGGTTAATCCTGTGTTACCCATCAGATTATACCAAAACTCCAAGATTTAGACCTCCTTGAATTAAAAATCAGAAAACAGTGAACAACTTTAATACAGTAAGTCCTCTGTATACGAACGGTCAAGCTGCAAACTTTCAAAGATGTGAATGCAAGTGCCAGCCCCTGTATGCCAGCTATTGCACTGTGCTTTTATGCTTTTCAATGTACTGTGCTATAAGATTAAAAATGTTTTTTATTTTTTGTTTGTTTTTATGTACATGTTATTTGTATGAAAAGTATTATAAGCCTATCATAATATGAACCTATTACATACACAATGTATAACTGATAACCTAGACTAACTGTTGGATTTAAGAACAAACCGGACTGGCAAATGCATTCTTAGAATGTAACTCATTCATATGTAGGGAACTTACTGTACTTTCTTCACAGAGAGCAACTATTACATTGAACAAAATGAAAATGTTATTTCTATCCATCAAAAATGGCAGAAAAGCAGCTTTTAGAATGGTTCAACCTAAGAATAATTTCTCTTTAAAGTGTATGATATCTTAATGAGCCCTTGTCATAGGATCAAAATCATTTCTACTTTAGAGTGCTATAGTTCCACAGACTAGCCACTGGTTATTTTATGATTATAGGATATTTTGAACATTTTTATACTCATTAATACTAAACTTTTTTGATCTGTATGAAACTATGATATAAATATTTCTACTTCAGAAAGATAAACTATTTTGGTAAATAAATGGCTGATGAAATTCAACTAAAAAGAAATGCACTCTTTACAGATCATAAACTCATAAAGTTGTTAAACATGAGGAAAAGATACCTGTTTACAGAGTTCTTGTGTTCCATATGGTAATCAGTTAACATTTAATACTGATGTGAAAGAAATAAAATGAGTATTACTTTAGAATTTGATCTAGCAAAATAGCAGCCTTGACATTGGGAAAAGAGAAAGAAAAATCAAGAAGGCAGAAGAAATTGACTGGAAATCAGCTCACATCCCTTATTAACCAGCAGCATATGTGGGCTGCTGCCCATCACCAATGAGTCAACAAATACCAATAAGGGGTTGGGTCCCTGGTGGCTTTGAAACCAGAGAGCTTGGATTTGAGCCCAGACCTAATTCTTGCACAGCGGCCTTAGGAAAATTATTGAAGCTGTCAAAACCTCAACTTTGTAATCTATAAAATAATAATAACACTATCCAGCCTCAAGAGATCGACCATGATGAAATGAGATAGTGGATGTAAAGTTCTTGGCTCAGGATTTAAAATTTAGGAAGTCCTCTAGCTAGGTTGTACTATTATTGTCTTGTTCCAAGTATGTGCTAGGCAGTCAAGAAACAGAGATGAAAGCGTCTCTCCCTGGGAGTATCTAGGAGTGCTGCTGAGATTAGAAATTTGGTTGCAAATTTATTTATTTTTAAATTAAGTTTCACTGTGTTCATATAAAATAAAAGCTAATTAAGTTCCACTGTGTTCATATGCCAAATGATCCTAATAAGAGCATCACATAGCACCTAGGATAAGCACAGTCGAATCATTTGCTCAGTACTAA
Source organism: Redunca redunca (assembly GCA_006410935.1). Classification (NCBI taxonomy): domain Eukaryota; kingdom Metazoa; phylum Chordata; class Mammalia; order Artiodactyla; family Bovidae; genus Redunca; species Redunca redunca. Next base: position 1,412,343 of record SJYQ01000626.1, read on the forward strand.
CCAACCATCACTTCCTCCTTTGACAAGTTGAACACTATCCACAGCGGTCTCACATGGAGAGAAAATGTTGAGCTTAGGGGAATTACAGGATTTGTGGAGAGAGATTATTCTACACAGGAGGTTATTATACACAGGAGGTATTGGAATATAATCACTGTCACCAGATTTCCCTTCTCAATAAGAGAAACTTCCCAGGGAAGCCACGTGCATCTGATAAATGCATTGCCATTGAGCTAGAGCCTTTGAACCCAGGACTGTGTTCCCTATGCCTTTACTCTAAGATCAGAGAGTCAGATGACCAAACTTCTGTTAGGCATGTAACCAATGTATTTTCAAAGGTTATTTTGAAAGGCCAACCAAATAGTACAATGCACTTTTTCCAGAACAGCAACCGTTTAGAACAAAGGAAACAACTTTACGAGGGGTTGTCCATGCCATGGCTCTGGCCTCCATCCTCCTCTTTCCCCTCCTCCTCTCCCTCCTCCTCCCTTCTCCCTTCTCTACATCTACTCTGTCCTCCCCGCTGTTCCCCAGACACACTGGGCCCACTTCTGCCTCAGAGATTTTGAATTTACTATACCCTCGGCCTGGAATGTTCTTCCCCTGGGATGTGCCCAACGTTTGCTCCCTATCTCCTTTAGGTCTTTATTTAAACCTCACCTTCCTGCCCTGAACTAACGTTTGCAATCTTCTGGGGAAGAAATTCTCTTTGTATTGCCCTTCCTGGCTTTACATTTTTTTCCTCAACAGTGACACCACCTGACGTACTATGTTTTTTAACTTGTCTGCCTCTCTTGGTCACCTGTGAGCTCCAGGAGGACACTGATTGGGTTGTGCCACCTTTTGTTTGCTATTATCTCGCCAGGGCCTAGAACAGTGTCTGGCCATAGTAGGCACTTCATAAATATTTGTCAAAAGAAAAGATAAAAGCCAGGCAACATCAACAGGAGAACACAGACACAGGAACACAGCTCTAAATACGAGCTTTGTGAACCCCAAGCTCCTGGGCAGTAGGAACACAGTGCCCTGGGCCGGCTGGGTCTAAGCAGAGCAGAGACAGGAGCCTCAGGCTCCGACCTTCCATGCGTTCACCAGGACATGTCACTTCTCTACGCCTGTGACCGTCATTTACGTATCGTCTTTCAGCTCAAATGTACACTTCTATTCTTTGCTCAGCAATGCTGAGCAGGGAGTCTACAGCTATGCTTCCCAGGCCGCTTCATCCTCAGGCTTCCTGTTGGGTCCTGCCACTAGGGGAACACAGAGAAGGAGCGGAGTGAGTAGAAGAACAGGGGGTCTTCCTCTGTCTCGCTCACTCTGTCAGCATGTGCCCCAAAAGCAGTGCCCGTGCTGGCTCACGCTTCTCTTCTTACACCTGAATCTGCTGCATCCTGCCTCTCAGGGGTTTCAGAAGCAGTCCCATGCCTCACATACCTTGCAGCTCAGAATCCAGACCTTTTGTGTCCCTTTTCTCCTTTTTGCCCCAGCCCTAGAGGTACCTCCTCAGAGAAGGCAATGGCACCCCCACTCCAGCACTCTTGCCTGGAAAATCCCATGGACGGAGGAGCCTGGTAGGTTACAGTCCATGGGGTGGCGAAGAGTCGGGCACGAATGAGCGACTTCACTTTCACTTTTCACTTTCATGCATTGGAGAAGGGAATGGCAACCCACTCCAGTATTCTTGCCTGGAGAATCCCAGGGAATCCCAGCCTGGTGGGCTGTCTATGGGGTCGCACAGAGTCGGACACGACTGAGGGACTCAGCAGCAGCAGCAGAGGTACCTCCCTCCTATAGCTCCTGTCTCTCGCTTACCTTAGAAATTTTTTTGTTGTTGTTGCTCTAATTTGTATAACCAATTCTTATATCAAATTTCTCTGCTGAAACATCTAGTGTGATTTCTATATTTGCCACATCTCTGTGAAGATTTATACATCTTACCTGTAAAAAGAGAAAGTCTCTTTTGGCTATAAGGTTACAATATCTAGATCCGAGGTTGGCAAACTTTTTCTTATAGGTGGTGGTTTAGTCTCTAAGTCATGTCTGACTTTTGTAACCACATGAACTGTAGCCTGCCAGACTCCTCTGTCCATGGGATTTCCCAAGCATGAATACTGGTGTGGGTTGCCGTTTCCTTCTCCAAGGGATCTTCCTGACCCAGGGATCAAACCCAGATCTCCTGTGGTGTAGACAAATTCTTTACTGACTGAGTTACCAGGGAAGCTCCTTTCTTATAGGGCCAGATGGTAAATATTTCAGGCTTTTCAACCTCTCAGATTAGCCACTGCAGCCTAAAAACAGCCACAGATCACAGGTAAATGAATGGACATGGCTGTATTCCAAATAAAACTCAACTTGCAAAAATAGGCAGTCAGCCCTGGCTATGGCTTGATGACCTTATCTGGACATTCTTCGGAATGGTCAGCAACCATTCTGAAAAAAAAAAAAAAAAATGCTCCCAAGATCAGTCAGAAATATAGAAGCTGATACTGAAATTCTCATTGTCTTAAAACAATACAACTATCAACATAAGACTTCAATATACATGGCAGAGAAGTGAAATTGGCAGAATATTCATGTCTCAAATTTCAGCTCAAGATGGAAATATCTATATGAAGACATGCAAGGCTGAAGGGACTGCCTGAACTAAATCCAGTTCATCCTGCCTTCTCCCCAGTGAAGAGCCAGGAGGCTCTGCACACACAGGAAGCCAGCATAAACAGGACCTCAGGATGGCTTTATTCCTTTCTGAAATGCAAATTGTCCTATTTTAAAAAGTTCTGATTATAGTTACTCCCTCACCCTTTGCTAGGACTCTTCTGAGAATAAAGAAACTGGATAATAGTGGCCAAAATTAATATTGACAAGGCTTTTATTCCTCACTATGTTGACTGACTTTAATCAGTGTAATCCAAGGTGATGAGAAACAGTTGAAAGTTAGAAACATCTTAACCTTATAAATAAATGACCCAGAGGTCTGTGAAACAAGCTACTATTTTAGCAAAGGGCTGGTTTCTCTTGAAAAATAGTCAGTAGTTGTAGTGAGACATCAAAGCTAAAAAAGATTAGTTTGGAGAGAAAACTGATTAGAGAATATCTCATTTGGGGAAGCTGAAAGCTCTAATACTTTGTCACTGAAGAACTCTCCAGAAGGATTTATAGGCATTATCAGCAAGACTGCTCTCTGTGACACCTGTTTGTCTTCCAAGAGATGAAGAAAATGATCACTGGAAAACAAAACTACCACAGACATTGCCCTTTCCAGCATTCACCCAGCAAAACTTTCAAGAGTGTGAGACAAGTATTATTATAGTACATGCCTCTGGGACTGTTAAAATTTTTTTAATGTTAAAATATAGAGAGAGGGAAAAGTGAAAGTGTTAGTCACTCAGTTGTATCTGACTCTTTGCAACCCCATGGACTGTAGCCTGCCAGACTTCTCTGTCCATGGAATTCTCCAGGTGAGAATACTGGAGTGGGTAGAAATTCCCTTCTCCAGGGGATCTTCCCAAGCCAGGGATCAAACCCAGGTCCCCTGCATTGAAGGCAGATTCTTTACCATCTCAGCCACCAGAGATATAAAGAATAATCATTACAAATGCTCATAGAGACCTTCCAATGTGCTATTCTAGCATCACACACTTATTAACTTATTTTCATCCCCATTTTACAGGAAAGGAAACAGGTATGGATAGAAACCAGACCCAAGTCCCATGACTAGTAAGCCCTAGGCACTAGAGTTCTGAAGCCTGAGGTCATAACCACCATTGTAAACAACCTAAGTGTTCAGCAGAGTGAGATACATGGTAAATGCTTGTTGGAAGTTTCTGGGAATTAGCATAGATGCATTAGACTTTATAGAAGTGTCTAGATGAAATGCTTGCAAATAATCTAAACAGGCAGCTTGGTAGTATCATTTGAACCTGGGACAGTAGGTAGGTTACGTTAGAATATAATTTTTTCTGGTGCTCTGAAGTCAAAGAGGGCACTGATTCTTCCTGTAAATCCTAAAATTTTCTCCCTAAAGTGTTATTAAGGATGGCAACTCTGTGACTTTTGGAAAGAAAGGTGTAGCACCTTCTTCTCTTCCAACTCGTAACTCTCATCTTTTCCCCACACTCATGAAAAGTAGTCATGCAAGCTTTATAACTGGTTTCTTTTCTTCCTGCCTTTCCCCCATGTTTCCTAGATTTTAAATACAACAAATCTTGAATAACTCAGGCCCTGCAGTACACATGTTGGAAAGAGTATGAAGTTTTCCAGTGAAAAGATTCAATGATTCCTCCTTTAGAGCAAAAGCCACCACAGGGGCTTGTGTTTTCCTGGGCTTTCCACTTCTGGCTGTCCGTCCTGCCATTCTTTAACCCTTCCCTTGGCACTTGGAGTCAGGAATGGGCCTGCCTCAGGCTCAGATCCAGGCTCCTCTTGATTTCTTAGAGGCTCTGAGGTTTTTCAGCTCTTCTCCCACATCATCTTCACTTCCTTTTCATTGCTTACTTCTGTCCTGGGCTTCCCAGGTGGTGCTAGTGGTAAAGAATCCATCTGCCAACACAGGAGACGTGGGTTCGATCCCTGGGTCAAGGAAGATCCTCTGGAGGAGGAAATGGCAACCCACTCCAGTATTCTTGCCTGGAGGATCCCGTGGACGGAAGAGCCTGGTGGGCTACAGTCCACGGGGTCGCAGAGACTTGGACACGACTGAGCGGCAGCTCCCTGCTAGCATGCACAGGGTGTACCCATGTCAAACAAGCACTGACCTTGCTGCCTCCTGTAGCCATCTCCTTTTTCCTTCTCTTAGCAAATTTCTGAAATAAACAATCCACATCTGTGGTCTTCAGTTTTTCACGGTCCCACCTCATGCTCTGGAATTACCCTTTGCTCCATCCATCACCCTTTGCTACCTCATCATCTTCTTCAGTATTTATTTTCTATACCAAATTATTTACCAGTTAATCAAGTAATTTTCTATGCTCAGTTAAATATTTAATCTGAACAGTCACATCTTAAGTAGACTGTAAGTAAGCTGAAAGGATGGATTTATTTTATTGAAAAGCTGCTAGCACTGTACTGTATGAATAGGTGAGTGTGACCTAGTGGTGGATGACTGGACCCCATATTTATGATTATAAGAATTTTAATAAGAATTAAAGTAACATTTAAAAATGTTCATCAAAAATATGTTTTTACATGAGCTCTAAGATAATTTCTTTAATTCACCAAATATTTATCAAGCTGTACTGGGCTGAGTGGGCTTTACAGGTGGTGCTAGTGGTAAAGAACCCACCTCCCAGTGTGGGAGACATAAGAGATGTGGGTTCAACCCCTGGGTAGGGAACATCACGTGGAAGTGGGCACGGGAACAGAAGAGGCTGGTAGGCTACGGTTCATAGGGATGCACAGAGTCAGACATGACTGAACAGACTTACCACCACCACCACCAATGCGTTGAGTAGACCCTCCAAAATATTTATGTCCACTGAAAACCTCCGAAAGCTGACTTTATTTGGAAATAGGAGTTTAGTAGATGTAATTAGTTAAGTTAAATGACGTCATACTACCTACTGTATAGCACAGGGAACTGTGCTCAAGGTTATATGGCAGCCTGGATGGGAGAGGAGTTTGGGGAAGCATGGATATACATAGATGTAAGGCTGAGTCGCTTTGCTGTGCACCTCTCCAATATAAAATAAAAATATAAAAAATGAAGTCATGCTGCACCGGTCATACTGACTGGTGTCCTTATAAGAAGGCCATGCGACGTAGACAGGCTTTTGCTGACTTGGAAAATGAAGAGGATCATGCAGAAAGAGAGGGAAGAAGGCCATGTAACAATGAAAGGGAAAATCGGAGACATCAAGCTACAAGTCAAGGAGCATCAAGGATGGCTGGTAACCACCAGCAACTGGAAGAAGCAAGGAAGGGCTCCTTCCCTAGAACCTTCCGAGAGAGTACAGCCCTGATGACACCTTGAGTTTGGATCTCTGGGCTTCATAACTGTGAAAAGAATAATTTTTTTGGTTGCTGTAAGCCCCTCAATGTACGGTAACTTGTTACAGCAGCACTAGGAACGTATCCACTGTGTCCTCAATGTTCTGAGCACTAGAGATGGGAATGAACAAAACATGAAAAATTCCTGCCCTCATGAAGCTTACATTTTAATGGGAGTGTGGAGATATAGGAGCAAATAGTAGGTAAATAATCCCTTTTGTTGTTTTTCCCAGGTAGCGCATTGGTAAAAAATCCACCTGCCAACATAGGAGACATGGAACAACAGACTGGTTCCAAATTGGAAAAGGAGTACGTCAAGGCTGTATATTGTCACCCTGCTTATTTAACTTATATGCAGAGTACATCATGAGAAATGCTGGACTGGAAGAAACACAAGCTGGAATCAAGATTGTTGGGAGAAATCTCAATAACCTCAGATATGCAGATGACACCACCCTTATGGCAGAAAGTGAAGAGGAGCTAAAAAGCCTCTTGAAAGTGAAAGAGGAGAGCAAAAAAGTTGGCTTAAAGCTCAACATTCAGAAAACAAAGATCATGGCATCCGGTCCCATCACTTCATGGGAAATAGATGGGGAAACAGTGGAAACAGTGTCAGACTTTATTTTTGGGGGCTCCAAAATCATTGCAGATGGTGACTGCAGCCATGAAATTAAAAGACGCTTACTCCTTGGAAGAAAAGTTATGACCAACCTAGATAGTATATTCAAAAGCAGAGACATTACTTTGCCGACTAAGGTCCGTCTAGTCAAGGCTACGGTTTTCTTGTGGTCATGTATGGATGTGAGAGTTGGACTGTGAAGAAGGCTGAGCGCTGAAGAATTGATGTTTTTGGACTGTGGTGTTGGAGAAGACTCTTGAGAGTCCCTTGGACTGCAAGGAGATCCAACCAGTCCATTCTGAAGGAGATAAATCCTGGGATTTCTTTGGAAGGAATGATGCTAAAGCTGAAGCTCCAGTACTTTGGACACCTGATGGGAAGAGTTGACTCATTGGAAAAGACTCTGATGCTGGGAGAGATTGGGGGCAGGAGGAGAAGGGGACGATCGAGGATGAAATGGCTGGATGGCGTTATGGACTCGATGGACGTGGGTCTGAGTGAACTCCAAGAGATGGTGATGGACAGGGAGGCCTGGCGTGCTGCAATTCATGGGGTCGCAAAGAGTCGGACACGACTGAGCGACTGAACTGAACTGAATGTAAGAGACTTGGGTTTCTGGGTCAGGAGAATCCCTGGAGAAGGAAATGGCAACCTGCTCCAGTATTCTTGCCTGGAAATTCCATGGACAGAGGAGCCTGGTGGGCTACAGTCCACGGGGTTGCAGAAGAGTCAGACATGACTGAGTGACTAAAACAACAATAAAAATACCCTTTATGAACTGGATAAAATATAACAGTTTATCTGTGCTTTTTATGAGAAAATTGGGAGTAATTTCCCTCAGATATTTCTGATCTCCTCCATTTTCTGATTTGTATCTTAAATGTTACAAACTCAATTCTTTCATATTCTTAATCATTTTGGATGCCAAGAGAAAGCAAGTGCTGGGCTCAAAATTCCTTCAGGACCAAAAAAGGCAGCATCAAAACACCCTGTTTTACCATAAATGCATTTGGTTAGGAAAAAAAGAGAGAAGAGAAGGAGAGAGTTATATGATCAGATTCTTTAGAGAGCAGAGCTAGCTTGATCCGTAGCTTGACATCTATTTTCTTTGGTTAGCAAATAAAATTTTCCAGTGTAATGAAAAATGAGCAATCGTAGAATATCTGACATGCCCACATAGACCTCCCCTTTCTTTCTTTTAGAATCTCCAGTTCAGCTTAGGTAATTCCCTTTCCCCTTCCAAGGGCTAAGGAAAGAGCTTCTTCCTGGTCCTAAAAGATGAGTCTTAATTTATCTAGTCCAAGCGTGTCAATACATTTCCCCTGCCAGAGATCAGTTTAGAATAGACAAGTGACACAAATCTGGCCCAGGAGACATGCGGGAAAATCTGCCTTGGGCCAGGGGACTTCTGGAAATAGTTTTCCTCCTTGATACAGAGACTGTGAATGAGAAACAGCAATCTCTCTGCCTGCGAAATGGCTGTGTGAGCAAGTGATGTGTTGCCGCAGCTCGACCGGAGAGGACACGCTTGAGAATGAAAGCCAGCAGTACGAGAACAGCAGAGCTGAAAGTGACCTCAGGCTCTTGAAGAGGTTGGGAGGACCTGCAACTCTGGAACAGTCCTCCTCTGCACCTCCAGTTACAGAAAGTGAAAGTGAAGGTGAATGTGAAGTCGCTCAGTCATGTCCGACTCTTTGTGACCCCATGGACTCTAGCTTGCCAGGCTCCTCTGTCCATAGGGATTCTCCAGACAAGAATACTGGAGGAGATTGCCATGCTCTCCTGCAGGGGAGATCCCAACCCAGGGACTGAACCTGCATCTTTTTGTCTCTTACATTGGCAGACAGATTCTTTACCGCCTGCACCACCTGGGGGTAATAATGCAATAGTAAGACTCTATAGTTTAAATAACTTTGGGCCAGATATTCTGTTACTTGCAGCCAAAAGTATTCTATCTGACACAACTTTCATACAGAATCAGGATGGGGGGAGGGGTTTTATGTTTTTGAGAGCTAAACACACAGGTGAACTGCGATCCTGGGAGCCAGTCTACTCTCATGGCCCCAGAGTTGGAAGGATTATATCCAGGCTCAATAATTATTAACCCTTTATGCTTGGTTGGTTTCCATATGAACTTGCCTGGGCAGCATTTATCATGTTCTCTGTAGAGCTTCCACAGTACTTTGATCATTTACTAGAAGGCCACTTAGGGCTTTTTATCATAGTTAATGTTTATGCTTCTTTTAATAGTGTGAATTATTTGAAGGCAAGAGCCATGTCTACTGTTTTTATATCTCCAGTGATCAACAAAGTGCCTGATGTAGAAAATACTCAATAAATATTTGCTGGATTAAAGAATGACCTTCTGTTGACAGGCTGGTTGCATAATGTAGAAGGCCGTCAGAGCCCTGCCTTGGAAAGTGGAAATGTATCCAAGTAGGATGAGAGAGTTTGAGGAACCACTGTAGATTAGCTCTTGCGGCAAGTATAGAACCATGAAGGAAAAATCAAGTTCTCCATTCGGCCTGGAACAGCCAGTCAATTGTTCAGGGAGTCATCCTTATGTCTGCTCCTTCCATTGATTCCACCCTGTCCAAGCAAGCATCCTCTCTCACCTGGATAAATCACTCCCCACCCTGCACCATGATCTAGACCAGAGTCAAAGACATTTTAGAAATACAAACAAGATCATGCCACATTCACGCTTGAAACAGAGAAACTCCTTCCTGTGTCCCTCTGTCTTCTTGATCGCTTGTGCTTATTAATGCAGACAGTTAGCTAAAGCAAATGGTTTATCATTAAGTTTGAAAAGACTTCCTAGGAAGTTGTGACTCTGAAGTATAGTACACAACTGCAAGTATAGTACTTAGCAAAAATAAAACAGCTAACTCAGAAGTGCTGATTTTGTAGTTTCAGTTTACTCTCAGATTGAGAGACACACCCTCTTTGGGAGGTCACAAGGGACCTCTGAAGACTAAAGGTAAAAACATTTACAAGATAATTGACTTACAATAATGAAAGCCATAAAGCATGATTAGTCATTAAATTACAAAAGCTGCCACAAAAGTAATTCTTTAAAACAGTTATTCATGGAAATCAGTGGCTTCCCAGCTGGCTCAGCGATAAAGAATCGCCTGCCAAAGCAGGAGACACAGTAGACAGGGGTTTGATCCCTGGCTCAGAAAGATCTGGAGGAAGAAATGGCAACCCACTCCAGTATTCTTCCCTGGGAAACCCCCATGGACAGAGAAGCCTTGCGGGCCACAGTCCATGGTGTTGCAAAGAGCAGGACACAATTGAAGTGCCTGAGCATACACAGAGATCAGCAGACATAGGGAAGGCTAGAAGTTACAGGATCTGAATTCCCAAGTACTAGTACTTCCTCACAAAACACTAAACCTCCATGCCCCAGTTTTATTCAGTGTACCAAGTCAGGAAACGAATACCTTCTCTGACCTGGATTGTTCTGTGAGGATCAAATGAAATGACACAACGCGCATTAGAAGCACGATAAGTACTAAACCTGAACCAGCTATCACCACAGAAAACACCCATAAGACCAGTCAGAGAGAGGTGACAAAGAATTCTCTGGTGATAGAGAATCTGCTGCGCACTTCAGGAGATGCCTGTTCCATCCCTGGTCCAGGAACTAAGATTCCCACATGCTGCAGGGCAGCTAAGCCTGCTTGCTTCAGCTAGAGAAGACTGTGTCCCATAATGAAGAGACAAAGGGCCACAAGGGAGACCCAGTACAGTCAGCACAGTCAAAAGAAACAAAAAACAGTGGCATGTCAGTTCTGGACTGGAAGTCATTGCTTCTGTACAGCTTTGTGTAGGAATAGAGGCAGCAACAGCAAGGACTTTCCCCCAGAACACTTAGCATTCGGGGACTAGCAGTCATGAAATGAAATACAGCCATATAGAGACGAAGCTGTCAAATTTATGCTAATATGGCCACATTAATTTTATACTTGATCACAAAGTACCAACTGTAGAAGCACGGTGTCTAAGCATGAACCATGGCCACATTAATTTTATACTTGATCACAAAGTACCAACTGTAGAAGCACGGTGTCTAAGCATGAACCCCAACTCTGTGGAACTTTGAGCGAGTTCCTTAATTTCTTTGGTAGCCAGCCTCCAAGATGCCCCACCCCAATATTCACAGCCTGTGCAATGCCCTCTCACTTTGTGTCAGGGTTGGTGTGTATGGCCGATAGAACACAGCAGAAGTGGTGGAACATAACCTCTGAGGCCAGGTCAAAAGACTCTGAGGTTCCCTACTTGGTTGTTCTCTTAGATCCTTCATTCTAAGGGGAGACAGCTGCTTGGAAAGGCCCATCCTTTGCCAGGGAACTGAGGCCTCTGGGTAACAGCTACATAAGAGAGCTTGGATGAGGACTGCCCAGCCCAAGTTAAGCCTTCAAATGATGTGTTGTCTGTAACTTCATGAGAGACCTTGAGCCAGAATCACCCAGCTAAGCCTCTGACAAATTCCTGACCGACAGAGACTGTGAGATAACAAATATTTGTTTTAAGCTTAGAGACAATTCATTATGCAGTAATAAATAACTAAAGTACCCTCTCCAGATTTCTTTAAATCTTCTCTAAAACTGGAGATTAATAACCTCTGTCAAAGGGTTGTTGTAAGGATCAAATGAGAAGTGCATTGAACACCCTTGCCCAGTACCTGGCACAGAGGGAATCTGTGTTGGTTATTACATCTTTGCACCTTCTCTTCCACAAGAAGGTGGTCCTGCATGTACTTGCGGTCACATTTCCTAGGTTCAGCAGTTTAAGTCTTAAAATTTCAAGTACACTGATCTAGCTCTAGTCAGTCTCTTGATGTCACTTTTCTCTGACCATCAGTTAGGCAAGTAGCCTTCCCTTTTTCTGACCCCTTTTAAGAGGAGAGGCAAGATGTCTAAGATAGAGAAATTTAAGGCACATGCTATAGCTAGGGAACCAAAAGCCAAAATAGCTGGCCTGAAAAAGGCCAACCCACTGACCTCAGGAACACTCTACAAAGCTTGATAACTGAGTGAGCTTGGAGTCAGCTAGAGCTTTTACAGGGCTCTTTGTTTAGAATTTGTCCTCTGAAATATACAAAGCTTTCATTCAGACTTGCTTCTGTGTTTTTAAATCTGGAATAGATCCTGGACTTCCTCAGGCAAACTTCATAGATGTTATCTTTTTTTTTCTCTGATTATTCCTGTCTCCTCCTTCACATTTGGGTTGTCTTTTATTACTGGTGGATGGCAGAGAAGTCAAATTTCCTATGCACTGAAAGAAGATACTGAGGAAATTTACTGCTACAGCAGTGGAAAGAATACAAGAAGAACCGATATGTCTCTATCCCATAACAAAATCCAGTAAGAAAACTATCTGACAAATAACAAAATGCAATAATGAAACAATTTGACAACTATTTTAAAAACTCAGCCTATAATATATCATAAAGAGGGAATTAAAGGAATCGCAAATACTGAGTGAGAAGGTTTTATTGCCTCTAAGCCATGAAGATTTCAATTCCACTATGAGTAAATTATTTTTATACATTTTATTGCTGATTCTCTGAAAAACAATGTCTAAATATGCAATATCCTTCTCTCTTAGGATATTTGAGGAATTTAAAATAAAATTCAATCTGTTATGATATACAGAGAAGGAGGTAAACTTTTAATATTACCTGGTGAAATGCATAACTCCTGACCTCAAGGAGCTTTTATTCTAAAAAAAATTGTGAACAGTATTAAGCTCACACCTTTGTCTTTCTCTGTCTCAGTCTCTCTCTCTCTACTCCTAGTGTGTCCAGAGTTCTGCCTAAGTCAGCTCTTCATATGGAAACACTTAACCTTTTAAACCAACCTCTCTGGGTGAGGTTGAGTTTGCTCATTTCTTCTTCCTTTTTCTCTTGGCTTTTTAATACTTTGCTTTCCACGTAATCCAAAACTTTATTTTGTGGTTCTATCAAAATCTTTCTTCCTTTTCTCTTTCCTTTTTTCTCCCCCTCCCCCCACTTCCTTTCCTTTTCATTTATATTTCTTCTCTCCCAACTTCTTCTCTTCCTTTCTGGTTTTGACTTTAAAACCTTGATGGACAATATTGAGGGACGCTTCTGGGGTGATGTGTCTGGATCCTTTGTAAAAAGGTTATCCCTTATTGTGGTTCAGAAATGGTACTGCTGGCTTAGCAAAAAAGCTGAGCTTTTATCTTTGTTTCTAAGGGAGGAGTTGAAACAAGATAATTTCCCTTTTCTCCTCAAATATACATACATGCCAATTAAGAAATACAGGAGAAAAATAATTTGATTGTCTAAGTGTAAGTAAAGCACACAATGAAACCACATCTCCATCCAGTAGTTTAAGAGGAGTTCTCAGCCACCCTATCCCCTTACTCCCTACATTTCCAATTATCAAAGTCTAATCATAGCCTCCAGATTCTACTCTGCATCATCAGTCTCCTGGTCACTTCCTTTACTTCCCCTCCAGCCTTGTCCCGTGTCCGTCCACCTTCCCATTGTCCTGCTCCACATTGCAGGCACACTAGAATTTTCCATCATCCACAGGTTAAAGTCTTGCCGCTCACTCTTCTCTCTTGCTAAGAGTCCTCGTATGATCCCAGATAGAGGAGGTGATATTGTGTCTCTAAGATGACTCACAAGTCATTCTAAATTTTCTTGAAAATGTACCTCCAGGAATTGATATAAACTCTTCAGGCCTCCCCTCAAAAGAAACCTCTTGTGAGACATCTTTCCCAGAAGTGATCTTCCTAACACTCTGAGAAGTTTGCTCAAGCCTCTCTAAACTTCCTCACTGCATCATAATAAAAGTTAGGTGGAGACATGTGAACCTCTCTGGAAGTCCCCTTCAAAAGAATGTCATTGAAATCTTTGTTCAAATTTCATCTGGAGAAGAGACTAGGTATGGTTTAAGGGAAGTGGTGAGACAGCCCCTCCCCAGTCTGTATACTTCTTCCAGCAAAACAAAATCCCTGTAGTTAACTTAAACAAATCCCACGGAAGTCAGCTGCATGACTCAGGCCCCTAACTCATTTCACTGCCATCTCAAGTGACTTATTATCAAACTTTGCTGTTCCTTTCAACTTTCTTGAAGGGAAGTTCTGATAATTACAGTTTCATCCATTCTGCCAAGGAGGCCTGGGCGCCTCACAATATGTTAGAGAAGAACAGACTATCCAGGTTACTTTGATTTGTTTGCATATCTGTTTCCCACTAGCTTGTAAACTTCCTGAAGTTGGAGGTCTTTATATTTATAAAATTTAATCTTTGGATTTGCAGCAACTTGCACAGTTCCTGGAACATAATGTAGGTCATGTGAATATTTACTGACTGTATGGGTGACCCATCCTTTCCCCACAGGAAGGCTTTGTGTGCGTGTGGTTGTTTAAATATACAAAGTACCACTTTATGAAAGCAGTTATATTTTAACAGCTTGTAACAAAGAGTTGAGAAAGTGGACAGATGCCTACCATTTAACAGCCTAAAATGGTGGTAACCATGGCTTTTTTAAGTTACTGAAAGTTATTATCAATAGGTCAACAAACTCAGTTATTTAACCTTTGGCACCTTTGCCCTGGCCCTGAAATTGCTGGCCAAATATGGTTTTTGATGGTTCTACAAATTAATTCTGAACTGTCACTTTAAAATCTAGATAAGACCTCCCAGTATATAAGCACTGTCTACACATTTCCTGGTTGACTAGACCATCAGAGAAGGCATTTCAGTTAGCTGACTAGAATGTGAATACTTAAATGAAAGAACTATTTAAAAAGTAGGGCCAGAGGGGAAGGAAATGGTAACCCATTCCAGTATTCTTGCCTGGAGAATCCCAGGGATGGGGGAGCCCGGTGGGCTGCCGTCTCTGGGGTCACACAGAGTTGGACACGACTGAAGCAACTTAGCAGCAGCAGCAGCAGCAGGGCCAGAGGAGACCCAAACTAGTTATTCTCACTTGTTTGCATCCAATACTGTGCATTTCATTATATGGATGTTTTATATTGAAAACTAGGACTAAACTGAAACATTGAAGCAAGCTAAAAGAAACCAAGGTGAATTTAAATGAAAGACTCCACCAAACATAACTCATCCCACCTCCTCTGAATATCGCCATGGACATGGTGATATTTTCCACCAGCTCTATGGAAAACCACTTGAATATCACACCATGGAAACAGTGATATTTTCCATCAGCTTTATGGAAAACCACCTGGGTTCCCTATGGACTTTCTTTTCTCAAAACTATTTGGGGTGTTTTTCTTAAATTTTTCCCTCCCCTTATGACATCCTTACAGCTCGTTGGGATCTTTAAACACTGTCTCTTTTCCTTTGAAGATCACAACCATGAGAGTTCTTTTTAAGAAAAAAAAAACAAAAAAACAAAAAACAACCCTGAGATTCAAAAGGTACTAAATTTAAATTTGATAAAAAGAGATCTCAAAATTTGCCCTTATTTTCAGGAAGTATGTATTTGCCATATGTAAAACGTGGCAGGTGCAGGGCTCTCGCAGCCTAAACACTGGAGATCAACGAAGCGAATCTAGCGGCGACACTAGAAGCAGCAATCACGCCAGCGAAGCCTGAGCCCCAAGACCTGGCGCACTGGTCCCACCCAGCCCCCAGCAAAATTTCTAGGTCTCCTAGAAATGTTAAAATAGAACCTGATCCAGGTCTCCAACTGTCTTATCTTTTTCAAACGTTTTAAACTTACTGCCTTTGGTCAGCAGAACCACGGGCACAGTGATGACGGTGACGAGCGCAGCGATCGCCAGCAATCCCAGGAGCACCTTCCATGGTGTCTGCAAGCCGGGCAGGTGAGGTCCAGTTAGAGCCAGCCATCTGGCCCCAGTCTGGGTAAGAGGGTCGGGGCCCCGGCTGCACAGGAGGCAGCGGAGTTTGCCGTCGCGCGCGCACTGGGAGAGGGGCACAAGGGGCTGGGAGGGTTTGGAGCTCGCGAGTCGGAGGTTGGAAGAGCGCTTTCCCTTGAACTTCTGGCCTCCGGGCAATTTAATGTTTGCGTCTAAACGCACCTCAGAAACCAAGTAAGGGTTCTGGTGCGTGTTTTGCCGGTGGCTCTCCAGGTCCTCCAAGGCTCGGTCCCTGGGTTCTTAGCCCCGCGGGTTCGAGAGCGAGCCAGGGGCCTTGGGGCGTCCCTTCACCTGTCAGAGGGTGGCTCCGGAGCTTCCGCCTAATGAGAGCCCCTGGTTTCGATCTGCGAGCTTTGGGTGGTGGTGGGAGGGTAATCTGGGGAGACTTCAGTGAAGAGGCATCTACAACTCACTCCTGGGGCTCTTTGTGGGGCGGGGGGCCCTTTAATCACTCACCTTCATGGTCTGCGTCTCTTCGAAACTGAAGTTTCGGAGCCGGAGCGCAGTCAGAAGCCTGGCGAGCCGCCCGGACGCGCGTGCAGCCCCGGAGCGCCGGGCACGTAGTCACAAGGCGCGTCCAAGTTTCAGCCCCGAGTTAAACATTAGTGAGCGCCGGGTTGGCTTGGTATAAAGAGCTGCAGGCTGGCTGCGGGGGAAGGCGCGCCTGCCCCAGAGACCTGGCGTCCGGGCCGGGGGGCGCCCGAGAGGCACCTCCCTATGGGCGCGTGGGGCACTGGGTGGCCGCCGGACGCGCAGGGTGCGAGGTCCCGGGAACGCGCTGGAGGGGTGTGACAGCCCGAGCTGCGGCGAGCCGGCGCGCGGCATCCGACGTGGAACCCGGAGGCTGCAGGTCGGCAGGAGAGCATGGCCCGCCCTCACTGAAAGGGACCTCTGCGCTCAATTCCCGCAACCTCGAGTGGGCAAGCGAGGGCACTTAGCCCAGAGAGGGTATAGGGCTCTGCAGACTCAGAGAGTTCACTGCTGGCAGCTGGAACTAAAACCCAGATCTCTGTCCTTTGCCAGTGAATGCTATGGTGGGGATTTCTAGGGTATTTAAAGCTCCTGGAAGGCAGAGAGAGAAAAAGTGATTGTTCGCTTATGGATGGCACTTAGAGGCTGTGTCTGGATTTATTCTCCGCAGGGGATTTCTGGTTTGTCTTTCAGGGTTACCTGCTCATCAAGATGCCAGAAATAATAACGCTAACACTTACGTGCAACTTACTTTTCCCCAGGAGCTGCTCTAAGCATCTTTGTGTTTATTTTACAGCGAGGAAGCAGAAGGTTAAGTCAGCTGGCCAAGTAAAGGCAGCTAGGAAGTGGTGGAGCCTGAATTCAGAGTCCATGTTCTTAACTGCCACTCCACACGGCCTTTTATCTTTCAGTCTTCCAAAGAGCATTTGGAAAAAAAGTGAAAGGGCAGGTGTGGCTTCTTCTTCCAGGTCCCCAGGATGCCAGGTAGGTTCCTTCACTCATTCCCCTTTCCTTGACTCATTCATCCCCACATCCTCCCATTTACTTCGCCCATGCCACAAATAATTGTGTGGGTACAAAGCATCAGACTCTCATCTAGATTCCAGAGATAGAGAAGTGAGACAAGATAGATGAGGTTTGTGCACTTGGCACTTTCAGTCTGAAATACACAACAGAAGCTTTGCATTAGGGTCCCTCTACTTACTTCCTCTTGTGGATAAGCACTCCAGCTCCCTACAAGTCCTCTTCAGCTTGTTCACTCAGCTGCAAAACAAAGTCTCTCTTCCAAAGTTAGAGGTAAAAAGTTCAAAATGCAAAGTCCTGTGGGGCATTAACATATGATTATGAATAAATTCCAGTTTCCATCCTTTATCTCCAGTCTGAATGTCGCTTCTGAACTCAGGAATCATTTTCCCCTCTGACTGCTAGTTGCTTATGACATATCCACTTACCCACACCCACCTTCAGAGGCCCAAACTGAACTCTTTATCCTTTCCATCAGTCTTACCTCACCTTCCTCTGATGATTTCTGTCTTCATTAAAAGTACCCCCAGTCACCAATTACATTAAAAGTGTCCCCACTCATCAGTTAGAAAAAGAGAAAGACTTGAGTCATCTCAGTTTTTCTTCTTCATTCTCCTGCTACGTTCACGTGGCCATCATTTCCTCTCAGTTCTGCCTTTTACAAGTATTTCTCAGATCCATCCGCTCCTCCCTCTTCCAGCTGCTGGGAAAGGTGAGTCAATAGAGTGGCTGCAGTCTGTGAACTGGAGCTGGAAAGAGAGGTCATCCGACAAGGACTACAGGGAGTGGCTCAGCGCTGGCCTCAGCTCTCACCGGTTTGTGCACTCAGCAGTGGAGAAGGGAAGTCTGTACAACAGCCCACATGCTTAACCTCCATACCCCCACCGTGACACTATCCTTTCAGCAGGCCCCAGGGAAGCTGGCCGACATCCATGGGCAGATCATCTTGTTCTCTGGAAAGTATTCCACAAAACACAAATACCTCCACACTCTGTCAACTTCAAGAGATTCTTTCCTAAATGTCTCCCACCTGACCTCTTTGTCACTAGTCTTTCCATCTTGCTCTTCCCAAGTCCCTAAGACACCAACTGGCCAACGCATTAGCCACCACCTATAAGTCAGTGTAAATCTTATGTTAGGCCATCTCTCTTTTCATGCACAATGGAAAACAGATGTACTACTCCAAGTTTTCTCTGTTAGGAAGATTTCTCTTTCTATGCTATTTCAGAGCATCCCTGAGAGGGGCTATAATGTAGCAGCCATCATTTGTGACTGGTGCCAGCTTACTTTGCATAAGGCTGACTCTTCCCTTCTCTGTTGCCTGTGTATGAGGAACTGCTATGCAGTTATAGGTGTGTGTTTAGGGAAAATCACCAAGTAGTGGGAGAAGCACCATGGAGTCCAAGCTTATTGCTTATGTAATTTTCTTATGTCATCTGAACCACTTGTGCTTATCTACTGTGTCTATAGATACCATTTTCACTTACTCATGGGACACGACTGAACATACTCAGCTTTATCATTTGGTGGGCCAGGTAATAACCAGTTTGTTATTGAAGTTCAGGTTGTATAGTTATGGGTTGAATTGTGTCACCTCCAAAAAAGATATGCTGGAATCCCAATCCCCAGTAACTTTTCAGAAAGTTACCTTATTTGGAGACAAGGTCTTTGTAGAAGTCATCAGGTCAAAAAGAAATCATTAGGGTGGGACCTAATGTAATACGAGTGATATACTTGTAAAAAGAGAAAATTTGAAAACAGAGACAGATACACATAGAAAGAAGATGGTGTGAAGAGACTCACAAAGAAGACTATGATCTGCAAGTCAAGCAGACAGATTTAGAACAGATCCTTTCGCTCAGGTCTCAGAAGGAGCCAGCCCTGCTGACCCCTTGATTTCAGTCTTTCAGCCTTCAGGTGGAAAGCACCACTGTCTCAGTGGACAGGCATTTGAGCAAACTCTGGGAGATAGTGAAAGACAGGGAAGCCTGACCTCCTGCACTCCATGGGGTCGCAAAGAGTCAGATACAACTGAGCAACCGAACACCAACAACCCCAGCCTCCAGAACTGTCAGGTAATGAATGCTGTTAAGCCATCCTATCCTATCCTATCTTTGCTACAATGGACCCTGCACGCTAATATACCAGGTGTTCTACGACAATGTTTTCTGTGTCTACCAGGGCCCTATAGAAGGAGAGGAACTGATTTTCATAGAGTGAATAGTCATTGACTGTTGTAGCCCGCATCTAAAATGAGCCCCGGAGTTTGGGTGTTACCTTTGTGCACGCGTGCTAAGCTGCTTCAATCGTGTCCAACTCTTTATGACACTGTGGACTGCAGTCGGCCAAGCTCCGTGTCCATGGGATTCTCCAAGCAAGAATACTGGAATGGGTTGCCATTTCCTTCTCCAGGGTACCTTCCCCACCCCAGGATCGAACTGCAGTCTTGTGTCTCCTGCATTGGCAGGCAGGTTCTTTATCACTAGCACCATCTGGGAAACCTTAATATACATCAAAAGATAGCTAATATTTTGGCGAAGAGCATGACTTTTTTCTAAAAATCCTAGGCAGATTATCTGTGACTTTCCTATTGGGGCTTGCCAGAAGCTTGCCTGCCACAGACACTTGTAATAACTATTATCTGTTGGGTCATTAAGATCCAAGGATCAGAGCAGCTTGCACTATAGCCTAGACCTAGGGAGCCCTCTCTTGTTCTAGGTTCCATTCAAAACAGACAGCCATAGGTACTACTGAGCAAATAGTTTGGAGAAGCACAGCTGGTTGTGATATATGGTGTCTCCAAAATCCAGAGAGTTCTGGCAGACACTGTTCCTCTTTTTGGTGGGCACACAGAGTGTAGTGACTTACCCATCATTTTAGGGGGGATATCATAACATGTTCTAGACTGCTAAATCCCTTGAATCCTTGCAAACATTTTCATGGGATTTATCCTCTATTCTGCGGTCATATTTGTCTTGCTGAAATATATAAGGAACTTGCTACTTACTGTTCCCAAGGTCCAATTAGCTTGTCACCAGTGTAATGGACCCATGTGATGTTCTATGGGATTTCAAGATCAAGATCCCAGGAGGCTATATTATGATAGAGAAGAGAGTTGGGGCTTCCCTGGTGACTCAGCAGTGAAGAGTCCATTTGTCAATGCAGGAAACACAGGAGACAATGCAGTTCTCTCCCTGAGGAAAGAAATGGCAACCCCCTCCAGTATTCTTGCCTGGGAGATCCCATGGACAGAGGAGCTGGGAAGGTTATAGTTCATGGGGCTGTAAAAGAGTTGGACATAACTTAGTGATGAAACAACGAGATAGTTGACTTTACCCTGAAAGTAAGGTGGTAAAATTATACTGTTCACCCTTCCAGGAGATGGCAATTTGAGATGGCCCTGAAAAAAAAGAGAAGTACTCTTCAAGGTAATAGCCACAGATACTAGGATTGTATTGTCTGGTCCAGTGAAGTTACCATGCTGGTACAATGGGCATGGTTCCATAATCCATCTTTTGTCTGGGCTGAACAGGAAGTTAACTGAGTATAGGGTAGGGAACCTGCACTCTTGCATCTTTTGGGTTTTTAAATAGTGACACCAATCTCTGTCCTTGTCCAGGGACACAGTATTCCTTTTAGCTTACTATATGGATGTAGAAGAACAGTTCCAGGGGCTTCCACTTAGCCTTTCTTACCATCAGCTCTCTCTGTGAGTGAAGGGAAAAATGAGTCAAGGAATGCAGCAGACTCTTAAAGCCGGAAAAGGTAAGGAAATGAATTCTCCCCTAGAAGGTATGCAGCTCTGACGACACCTTGACTGTAACCCAGTACGACCTATTTCAGACTTCTGAGCTCCAGAAGTATAAGACAATACATTTGTGTTGGTTTAAGCCAGTGCTGCTGCTGCTGCTAAGTCGCTTCAGTCGTGTCCAACTCTGTGTAACCCCACAGACGGCAGCACACCAGGCTCCCCCACCCCTGGGATTCTCCAGGCAAGAACACTGGAGTGGGTTGCCATTTCCTTCTCCAATGCACAAAAGTGAAAAGTGAAAGTGAAGTCGCTCGGTCATGTCCTACTCTTAGCAACCCCATGGACTGCAGCCTACCAGGCTCCTCCATCCATGGAATTTTCCAGGCAAGAGTACTTTAAGCCACTAGATTATAATAATTTGTTACAGCAGCAATAGAAAAATTGATGTACCCTAGACACAGCTGATGTTTTAACTCCATAGCAATGGATGTTTTACTCCTAGAGCCAGGATTCAATAACTCCTGGGAGGTCTGGTCATATCCCTTCTCACCGAGCATTCTCAAACGTAGCTGTAAGACCCATGTCTTTCTGAAGGAGACTGGAAAGAAGATTTAAGGATGTACTGTAGGAGCATTGCAGGCTCTGGCCTCTGTTTCAAACAGGGCATTTTGGGTCTATGAACTGATTTGAATCTGGAAACGATGAAAAGCCATGAATTTCTATTATGGCAACTTAAGTGAGATTTTTGACTCAGATCTAGAAGTTTTCTAAGTGCTGAAATCAAACCCTAACTTCGAATGCTACCCATGAACTTTGTTCTTAAGTACCCCATGATAAATGAAACACCACCAGGGGAGGTTACACATTTTGATTACCATGTTATCCCTAGAGATGTTTATAGTCATAGCTTCTTTAAAGAAATTGAATCTTTGAAGTAGGGTCCCTGTGAGTTATTGCCCTGGAAGGATGCAGCCAATGTCAGATTGCAGCACAAAGCAGATGAAAAACAGACAGAATAAATACTCTGGTCTCTTTCATCTAGTCTTTCCTGCTTGTATGTCCCAACTGAAAGCAGAGGACAAAGGAATCTGGATAATAGAGGATGTTATCTGCAGGCGTCATTTTCCTGGGGCAATGGGCAGGGAAGATACGGGTGAAGGATGGATCAGTTCAGTTCAGTTCAGTTCAGTCGCTCAGTCGTGTCCGACTCTTTGTGACCCCATGAATCGCAGCACTCCAGGCCTCCCTGTCCATCACCAACTCCCGGAGTTCACTCAGACTCACGGCCATCAAGTCAGTGATGCCATCCAGCCATCTCATCCTCTGTTGTCCCCTTCTCCTCCTGCGCCCAATCCCTCCCAGCATCAGAGTCTTTTCCAGTGAGTCAACTCTTCACATGAGGTGGCCAAAGTACTGGAGTTTCAGCTTTAACATCCATCATTCCTTCCAAAGAAATCCCAGAATTTATCTCCTTCAGAATAGACTGGTTGGATCTCCTTGCACACCAAGGGACTCTCAAGAGTCGGCTCCAACACCACAGTTCAAAAGCATCAATTCTTTGGCCCTCAGCCTTCTTCACAGTCCAACTCTCACATCCATACGTGACCACAGAAAAAACCATAGCCTTGACTAGACGGACCTTAGTCGGCAAAGTAATGTCTCTGCTTTTGAATATGCTGTCTAGGTTGGTCATAACTTTTCTTCCAAGGAGTAAGCGTCTTTTAATTTCATGGCTGCAATCACCATCTGCAGTGATTTTGGAGCCCCCAAAAATAAAGTCTGACACTGTTTCCACTGTTTCCCCATCTATTTCCCATGAAGTGATGGAACCAGATGCCATGATCTTTGTTTTCTGAATGTTGAGCTTTAAGCCAACTTTTTCACTCTCCTCTTTCACTTTCATCAAGAGGCTTTTTAGTTCCTCTTCACTTTCTGCCATAAGGGTGGTGTCATCTGCATATCTGAGGTGATTGATATTTCTCCCAGCAATCT
>SJYQ01000626.1:1435185-1448905 GCA_006410935.1 Redunca redunca
TTCTTGCTATTCTTTGGAACTCTGCATTCAGATGCTTATATCTTTCCTTTTCTCCTTTGTTTTTCACCTCTCTTCTTTTCACAGCTATTTGTAAGGCCTCCCCAGACAGCCATTTTACTTTTTTGCATTTCTTTTCCATGGGGATGGTCTTGGTCCCTTCTCCTGTACAATGTCACGAACCTCATTCCATAGTTCATCAGGCACTCTATCTATCAGATCTAGGCCCTTACATCTATTTGTCACTTCCACTGTATAATCATAAGGGATTTGATTTACATCATACCTGAATGGTCTAGCGGTTTTCCCTACTTTCTTCAATTTAAGTCTGAATTTGGCAATAAGGAGTTCATGATGTGAGCCACAGTCAGCTCCTGGTCTTGTTTTTGTTGACTCTATAGAGCTTCTCCATCTTTGGCTGCAGAGAATATAATCAGTCTGATTTCAGTGTTGACCATCTGGTGATGCCCATGTGTAAAGTCTTCTCTTGTGTTGTTGGTAGAGGGTGTTTGCTATGACCAGTGCATTTTCTTGGCACAACTCTATTAGTCTTTGCCCTGCTTCATTCCGCATTCCAAGGCCAAATTTGCCTGTTACTCCAGGTGTTTCTTGACTTCCTACTTTTTCCTTCCAGTCCCCTATAATGAAAAGGACATCTTTTTTGGGTGTTAGTTCTAAAAGGTCTTGTAGGTCTTCATAGAACTGTTCAACTTCAGCTTCTTCAGCATTACTGGTTGGGGCATAGACTTGGATTACTGTGATATTGAATGATTTGCCTTGGAAATGAACAGAGATCATTCTGTCGTTTTTGAGACTGTATCCAAGTACTGCATTTCGGACTCTTTTCTTGACCATGATGGCTACTCCATTTCCTTTGAGGGATTCCTGCCCGCAGTAGTAGATATAATGGTCCTCTGAGTTCAATTCACCCATTCTAGTCCATTTTAGTTCACTGATTCCTAGAGTGTCGACGTTCACTCTTGCCATCTCTTGTTTGACCACTTCCAATTTGCCTTGATTCATGGACCTGACATTCCAGGTTCCTATGCAATATGGCTCTTTACAGCATCGGATCTTGCTTCTGTTACCAGTCACATCCACAACTGGGTATTGTTTTTGCTTTGGCTCCATCCCTTCATTCTTTCTGGAGTTATTTCTCCACTGATCTCCAGTAGCGTGTTGGGCACCTACTGACCTGGGGAGTTCCTCTTTCAGTATCCTATCATTTTGCCTTTTCATACTGGTCATGGGGTTCTCAAGGCAAGAATACTGAAGTGGTTTGCCATTCTGTTCTCCAGTGGACCACATTCTGTCAGACCTTTCCACCATGACCTGCTGGTCTTGGGTTGCCCTGCGGGCATGGTTAGTGTCACTGAGTTAGATGAGGCTGTGGTCCTAGTGTGATTAGATTGACTAGTTTTCTGTGAGTATGGTTTCAGTTTGTCTGCCCTCTGATGCCCTCTTGCAACACCTACCATCTTACTTGGTTTTCTCTTACCTTGGGCGTGGGCTATCTCTTCACGGCTGCTCCAGCAAAGTGCAGCTGCTGCTCCTTACCTTGGACGAAGGGTATCTCCTCACCACCGCCCTTCCTGACCTTCAACGTGGGATGAATAGGAGGGTCTAAATGAAAAATAACCAAACAGCCCAACAACACTACGTGTTATTTGTTAAATTGTCTCCTAATAAAGATTGGAGATGTTCCATTTATTCTTTTATCTCTCTCTTCCATCCTTCTCTCTCTGCTGCCGCTGCTGCTAAGTCGCTTCAGTCGTGTCCGACTCTGTGTGACCCCATAGACGGCAGCCCATCAGGCTCCTCCGTCCCTGGGATTCTCCAGGCAAGAGTACTGGAGTGGGTTGCCATTGCCTTCTCCACCTTCTCTCTCTAGTGCCTCATTAAATGCCTGGAACAGAGTAGTCAATCAGTGTTGGTGGAATAAATGAAAAATTAAATGAGTAAAAAATAACACTGAGTCTTTCTCTGTGTTCTTGGTGGCTGCAACTGGAAGTGAGGAAAAAATGGGATCGCATGTGCGGCAAGAAAGGAGAGAGCGAGAATGACAAGGCTGAGAGCAGTGAGGGAGCTGAACAGATCTTACTCCTGTCCCTCTGCTCTGCAAGAGAAGTAAAGGAAGTACAAAGGTATTTATTCTTTTGCCCAGTGCCCTCCTTGACCTCCACCTAATTGGATAACTCTGTCCACCTGTGTGGGAATGACTTCTCTAGCATGTCCTTTATAATCCAGGTCAAAAGTCACTTCTTCCAGGTTACCTTCAACAATAACCTTATCTGTTTCCATACAATTTTCTGCTTTCCCTCCCAACCAGAGTTTGGCAGATTATTCTGCTTGTGTTGTTGTTGTCCAGTTGCTAAGTTGTGTCCAACTCTTCATGACCCCATGGACTATAGCCTGCCAGGCTCCTCTGTCCATGGCATTCTCCAGGCAAGAATATTAGAGTAGGTATCCATTTCTTCTCCAGGGGATCTTCCTGACCCAGGGATTGAACCTGGGCCTCCTGCACTAGCAGGTGTATTCTTTAACACTGAGCCACCAAGCAAGTGTGTTATTACAACCAAATTAATTTCCACCTAGAGATACAGAGATAGCTAGCTGGATAACCCTATGGATTTAGATGTATGGAAATAAGAAATTTCAAGCCAAAGGAATAACTGTACACAAAGGCTGAGTGAGAAACCTGGAGATCTTTAGGGACTATCTATTAGTTTAGTTTCACCAGGATATAGGGTATAAAGGTTGATCCTGGACATATTCTTTAGTCTTAAATTCAGTATTCAGTATGTACTAGGGAGCCACTTAGAGTTTTTGCCAGGTAAAGGAACAAAATCAGACTTAACTTTAGATATAAAAACAGGCAACAGCATAGGCTGGATAGCTGAGAAATGGAAGAACTAGAGATGGGATGAGAATCATAAACTTGGATGTTGCAAAATTAATTGGGCAGGTGCTTCTCTGTGTGGAGCTTGTCATAAAAGAATTTAAATCATGTTGATTTGTATTTGTTTACATACAAGTCTCTAAAAACTATTTCCCATGTGTAGTGTGAAATGTTTTCCTTGCCCCAATGATCAGTAATACCAAATTAGTAGTTCATCTTACACTCAATACATAATTAAGATCTCTTGCTTCCTATTAGAACAGACTTTAGCCAGAGAGGAGGCTTTTGTGCATTTCTTTGATTGTTCTTTGAATAGTCTATGGGTTTTTAAAAATTTGAACAGTTTGCTTGTATAATACAATACAATACAATATAATACAATAAACTGACTTAAGAAATAATTATATGATTTTGTGAGAAAATATGTTTAAGATCCTTGGAGCTAGATTCTCACAAAATGGCCATGGTTATGATAATTCCTTTATGGCTTGGGCTTCCCAGGTGGTGCTAGTGGTAAAGAGCCTGCTTGCCAATGCAGAAGACTTTAGAAACAACCCATGCCAGTATTCTTGCCCGGAGAATCCCACGGACAGAGGAGCCTGGTGGGATAAGGTCCGTAGGGTCGCAGAGTCGGACATGAAGAGCCTGAGCACGCACACGTGCAGTCTGTGAGTGTGAGGCAATGTGGTGATGGCAATACATGTGTGTGAGGCCGGGACAGTGCAGGAGGGGCGAGGCTGACCAGCGGTTGCTCTCATTCTAGGAAAGAGCAAGAGCAGTAGCACAAAGCTAGGGACTCTGCCTAAACCGGGATGTCTAATTTGCCATTGGATACGGGCACACATAGATATGCCATTAGAGGGAACACATACTCTTCTGAGTGGTAGAGCACGTAATCAGAAAGTTATATGCAGAAAGGCCTTCAGATTCATTGTACGCTGCTAAGAACGATAAGACAGGAAAAAAGACTTCATGTACACAAGTGTCTTTGCTACATGCAAAGACCTTGGCATTGGACTAGAGTGAAAAGTTAGCTGGTCATTTATTAAAATTGTAGTCAAATATACATAATATAAAATTTACCATCTTAACCACTTTTAAGTGTACAGTCATTTCCTTTTTATCCATAATAGTCCAGTGATTGTAGTGAAGTTTTAGTGGATCAAACATACAATGTAAAATTATATGACTCTCCTTTATCTTGACAAAATGGTGGAGTAAAACCACTACTACTCTCATTGTATATTTTTTGAACTAACATCTGTTTTTCTGGCAATGGAAAAGAGTGACTATGTGGGAATTGGATCTTTTTATTGATATTACAGGGGAGTCTGCTATGGCTGTATGGACCTTTATTCTGGCGATATACCTAGTGCTTTGAGAGAAGGGACAGTAGTTGTATTTAGAAAAGAAACTAAACCAACTGGGGAGAAATTTGAAGAGCCAGAAATTACCAGACAAAGATACTTCAAGAGGGAAGGTCCGATGCTATTTAACTCCCTGGCTGAAAAGCTTTGTTTTAGGTAGAAGTATTTATCTAGGCACTACAGCATGTTTCTCAAACTTTTTATTTCCTTATTCTCTACCCTCTCCCCACCCTCACTTCTATTTCAGACATTTTTTTCCTGAGCCCCACATTCAACTTCAATTCTGTATGTCTGTTTATGTATTACATGTTCTATGTGTGAAGTTGCTCAGTCGTGTCCGACTCTTTGTGACCCCGTGGACTGTAGTCTACCAAGCTTCTCCGTCCATGGGATTCTCCAGGCAAGAATACTGGAGTGGGTTACCATTTCCTTCTCCAGGGGATCTTCCCGACCCAGGGGTCGAACCCGGGTCTCCCGCATTGGAGGCAGACGCTTTAACCTCTGAGCCACCAGGAAAGTCGCATGTTCTATATAAATACATATTATTATATGTTCTACATAAATCTGTGCTTCATACATCAGAAGAGAACATTTTTTTGCCCCCAAGAACCACTCCCAAGGGGGTGATATTGCCCTCACTGAGAATGTATGCTCTGGAGTGACACTGATTTCAGAGTGGACGTGGCAATTACTCAGGGCCACCAGGATATAGCTACTCTTTTAGAGTGCTGGTTCTAGCATAGGATAGAAATACTGAGTTCACTCCAGTAAAGCTAATGTATGAAATCTTAATGCTGGGAGACTGAACATGCAAATAGACAAGGGCCAGACAACGGAATTCTCACTCACAGCCTCTACAACAATCTGTCCAGAGTGGTCAGGTCTTCACTGATTGTCAGCTTCCCTATTTTTGCCCTTCTTTCCAAACCAGAACCAACCAGAAAAAGATGAATATGCTCATTAATTCAATCTTCTCAGAAGCTCCACTTCTCATCAGCCTGCCTCCTGTTTCCCACAGGAGACTCATCTCCAGTTCCAGCATCCTGGAAGCCCCCACTACTTTTCACAATAAAGCGCTGCTACTCCCTTGCTGACCTTTGGGTCCAAATGTTATGGGCTGATTCTTGCTATATTAAGCTCTGAAAAAAATAGCCGTGGCTTGTTCTCATTTGGGTGATCTTTGTTTATTTCCATAATACAGAAAGAAGATTGCAGGCAAGGAAGACCGTCCATATTTAAAGAGACACCACAGGTTTAATAATTAACTTCTCCATTTCAATGTTTCAGTAGCATGCATGGCTCATCTATTGATCTCTGTTTTCTTCAACCATCCCAAAGGCTGTTATTTATCTTGTCCTTTATCAGTCACACTGTGTGAAT
Source organism: Redunca redunca (assembly GCA_006410935.1). NCBI lineage: Eukaryota > Metazoa > Chordata > Mammalia > Artiodactyla > Bovidae > Redunca > Redunca redunca. Next base: position 1,440,829 of record SJYQ01000626.1, read on the forward strand.
AATTTAAGTGATGTTTTGGCTATTTAACCACAGCAGTCATAATATTCAAAGATATTTGGAAATGCAGGCAAGTGCCAGAAGAGTTTAGTAAGTCATTTGATGGGAGTCTTATACATACAAAGACACTGTTACTTAGTTTCTTGAATATTTACATGTTAACTTCGATTTTGATATGGTCCAGAAAAATGCTCGCTGCTCAAATGACTACTTCTTGAGGATTTTACTACAAATGCTTTCTCTTTAGAGTTAAGACTTTCTCTCATATCCACCAGTGGGCTGATAAACCTAAAAAAAAATCAGTAGTAACTAAAAGATGAATTGTGAATTCATGTGAATTGTGAGTAACAAAGCAAAGACCATCCAAAGACTTTTAGATAGAAACTAGGTGATGTCCATCAGTATTGAGAAGAAAGCCTAATGGGTGGCTGCTCAAAGGTTAGCCTCGGAGTCTGGCTTCTACTAATGGGAGACCAAAATATTTCAATATGCCAAGTCTATTATGTAAAATACAAAATATATTTTAGATTTTTATTTTATTACTTATTTATTTACCTGCCTTTTCTTACTGTTGTTGACTTCTAACTTAATTTTGTTATGATCAGAAAATAATTTTTAAGTTCTTAAGACTTACTTTATGGCTAAGCACGTGGCCTACCTTTGAGAATATATAATGGGAACTTCAAAAATAAATGGGTATTACTAGTTGGTGTTCTAAAAATGTCAACTAAATCAAGCATTTTCCAATCTTATTGAGACTTTGAAGACTTATTTTTTATACTTTTATTAGTTGGGTACTAAACTATTCTACTAGATTCTTAAAAAATATTTTTATTGTGGCTGATTATTTATTTACATTTAACTTTAATTCAATCAAAGTTTGTACTTCTTGATATGCTACTTTGCCAGGCAGTGTACTGGAAAAATCACAGTGAACAAGTCAAGTCCGATAGGGGGATCACAGTGTTTACAAAAAAGTTTATCATTGTGAATCCATCCAAGCTTGTCAGCAAAAACCAAGACCAAATGTCAGAAATGATTAAGCTTTCATTCAGTTCAGTTCAGTCTCTCAGTCGTGTCCGACTCTTTGCAACCCCATGAATCGCAGCAATCCAGGCCACCCTGTTCATCACCAACTCCTGGAGTTCACTCAGACTCATGTCCATCGAGTCTGTGATGCCATCCAACCATCTCATCCTCTGTTGTCCGCTTCTCCTCCTGCCCCTAATCCCTCCCATCATCAGGGTATCCAATGAGTCAAGTCTTCACATGAGGTGGCCAAAGTACTGGAGTTTCAGCTTCAGCATCAGTCCTTCCAATGAAACACCCAGGACTGATCTCCTTTATGATGGACTGATTGTATCTCCTTGCTGATGAAGGGACTCTCAAGAGTCTTCTCCAACACCACAGTTCAAATGCATCAATTATTCGGTGCTCAGCTTTCTTCACAGTCCATTTCTCACATCCATACATGACTACTGGAAGAACCATAGCCTTGACTAGATGGACTGTAGTCAGCAAAGTAATGTCTCTGCTTTTGAATATGCTATCTAGGTGGGTAATAACTTTCCTTCCAAGGAGTAAGCGTCTTTTAATTTCATGGCTGCAATCACCATCTGCAGTGATTTTGGAGCCCAAAAACAAAGTCTGACACTGTTTCCCCATCTATTTTACATGACGTGATGGGACCAGATGCCATGATCTTTGTTTTCTGAATGTTGAGCTTTAAGCCAACTTTTTCACTCTCCACTTTTACCTTCATCAAGAGGCTTTTTAGTTCCTCTTCACTTTCTGTCATAAGGGTGGTGTCATCTGCATATCTGAGGTGATTGATATTTCTCCCGGCAATCATGATTCCAGCTTGTGTTTCTTCCAGCCCAGTGTTTCTCATGATGTACTCTGCATATAAGTTAAATAAGCAGGGTGACAATATATAGCCTTGATGCACTCCTTTTCCTCTTTGGAACCAGTCTGTTGTTCCATGTCCAGTTCTAACTGTTGCTTCCTGACCTGCATATAGGTTTCTCAAGAGGCAGGTCAAGTGGCCTGGGATTCCCATCTCTTTCAGAATTTTCCACAGTTTGTTCTGACCCACACAGTCAAAGGCTTTGGCATAGTCGATGAAGCAGAAATAGATGTTTTTCTGGAACTCTCTTGCTTTTTCCATGATCCAGCGGATGTTGGCAATTTGATCTCTGGTTCCTCTGCCTTTTCTAAAACCAACTTGAATATCTGGACGTTCATGGTTCAAGTATTGGTGAAGCCTGGCTTGGAGAATTTTGAGCTTTACTTTACTAGCGTGTGAGATGAGTGCAATTGTGCGGTAGTTTGAGCATTCTTTGGCATTGCCTTTCTTTGGGATTGGAATGAAAACTGACTTTTCCAGTGCTGTGGCCACTGCTGAGTTTTCCAAATTTGCTGGCATACTGAGTGCAGCACTTTCACAGCATCATCTTTCAGGATTTCAAATAGCTCAATGGAATGCCATCACCTCCACTAGCTTTGTTTGTAGTGATGCTTTCTAAGGCCCACTTGACTTCACATTCCAGGACGTCTGGCTCTAGATGAGTGATCACACCATTGTGATTATCTGGGTCGTGAAGATCCTTTTTGTACAGTTCTTCTGTGTATTCTTGCCACCTCTTCTTAATATCTTCTGCTTCTGTTAGGTCCATACCATTTCTTCCTTTATTGAGCCCATCTTTGCATAAAATGTTCCCTTGGTATCTCTAATTTTCTTGAAGAGATCTCTAGTCTTTCCCATTCTGTTGTTTGCTTCTATTTCTTTGCATTGACCACTGAAGAAGGCTTTCTTATCTCTTCTTGCTAAACTCTGCATTCAGATGCTTATATCTCTCCTTTTCTCCTTTGTTTTTCACTTCTCTTCTTTTCACAGCTATTTGTAAGGCCTCCCCAGACAGCCATTTTGCTTCTTTGCATTTCTTTTCCATGGGGATGGTCTTGATCCCTGTCTCCTGTACAATGTCAAGAACCTCCATCCATAGTTCATCAGGCACTCTATCTATCAGATCTAGGCCCTTACATCTACTTCTCACTTCCACTGTATAATCATAAGGGATTTGATTTAGGTCATACCTGAATGGTCTAGTGGTTTTCTCTACTTTTTTCCAATTTAAGTCTGAATTTGGCAATAAAGAGTTCATGATCCGAGCAACAGTCAGCTCCTGATCTTGTTTTTGCTGACTGTATAGAGCTTCTCCATTTTTGGCTGCAAAGAATATAATCAATCTGATTTCAGTGTTGACCATCTGGTGATGTCCATGTGTAGAGTCTTCTCTTGTGCTGTTGGAATAGGGTGTTTGCTATGACCAGTGTGTTCTTTTGCCTGTTACTCCAGGTGTTTCTTGACTTCCTACTTTCCGTTCCAGTCTCCTATAATGAAAAGGACATCTTTTGGGGGTATTAGTTCTAAGAGGTCTTGTAGGTCTTCATAGAACCATTCAACTGCAGCTTCTTCAGCATTACTGGTTGGGGCATAGGCTTGGATTAGTGTGATATTGAATGGTTTGCCTTGGAAATGAACAGAGATCATTCTGTAGTTTTTGAGATTATATCCAAGTACTGCATCTCAGACTCTTTTGTTGATCATGATGGCTATTTCATTTCTTCTAAGGGATTCCTGCTCACAGTAGTAAATATAACAGTCATCTGAGTTCAATTCACCCATTCCAGTTCATTTTAGTTCACTGATTCTTAGAATGTCAACATTCACTCTTGCCATCTCTTGTTTGACCACTTCCAATTTGCCTTGATTCATGGAGAAGGCAATGGTACCCCATTCCAGTACTCTTGCCTGGAAAATCCAATGGACGGAGGAGCCTGGTAGGCTGCAGTCCATGGGATCACTAAGAGTTGGTTACAACTGAGCGACTTCACTTTCACTTTTCACTTTCATGCATTGGAGAAGGAAATGGCAACCCGCTCCAGTGTTCTTGCCTGGAGAATCCCAGGGAATCCCAGCCTGGTGGGCTGTCTATGGGGTCGCACAGAGTTGGACACAACTGAAGTGTCTTATCATTTAGCATAGACCTAACATTCCAGGTTCCTATGCAATATTGCTCTTTACAGCATCGGACCTTGCTTCTATCACCAGTCACATCCACAACTGGGTATTGTTTTTGCTTTGGCTCCATCCCTTCATTCTTTCTGGAGTTATTTCTCCTCTGATCTCCGGTAGCATATTGGGCACCTACCGACCTGGGGAGTTCCTCTTTCAGTATCCTATCATTTTGCCTTTTCATACTGTTCATGGGTTCTCAAGGCAAGAATACTGAAGTGGTTTGTCATTCCCTTCTCCAAGCTTTCATTCAGTTCAGTTCAGTCGCTCCGTCGTGTCCGACTCTGTGACCCCATGAACTGCAGCACGCCAGGCCTCCCTGTCCATCACCAACTCACAGAGTTCATCCAAACTCAACTGGCTCCTAATACTGGATGAATCAAACTGGAATCAAGATTGCTGGGAGAAACATCAACAACTTCAGATATGCAAACTTGATACCACTCTAATGTTAGAGGTGAAGAGGAACTAAAGAACCTCTTGATGAAGGTGAAAAAAGAAAGTGCAAAAGATGGCTTAAAACTCAGTATCCAACAAACTTAAGATCATAGCATCCAGTCCCATCACTTCATGACAAATAGATGGGGAAAAAATGGAAAGAGTGGCAGACTGGTGACTGCAGCCACAAAATTAAGACACTTGCTTCTTGGAAGAAAAACTATGACAAACCTAGATAGCACATTAAAAAGCAGAGACATCACTTTAACGACAAAAGTCTGAATAGTCAAAGTTATGGTTTTTCCAGTAGTCATGTATCAGTGTGAGAACTGGACCTTAAAGAAGGCTGGGCACCGAAGAATTGTTGCTTTGACAACTGTGGTGCTGAAGAAGACAATTGAGAGTCCCTTAGACAGCAAGGAGATCAAATCAGTCCATCCTAAAGGAAATCAACCCTGAATATTCATTAGAAGGACTGACGCTGAAGCTGAAGCTCCAATATTTTGACCACCTGATTTGAAGAGCTGACTGATTGGAAAACACCCTGATGCTGGGAAGGGTTGAAGGCTGAAGGAGAAGGGGGTGACAGAGGGTGAGATAGTTGGATGGCATCATCAACAATGGACACAAGTTTGCCCAAATTCCAGGAGATAGTGAAGGACAGGGAAGCCTGGGTGCTGCAGTTCATGGGGTTGCAAAGAGTTGGACATGACTTAGTCACTGAAAGACAATAGTAGGCCTCTAGAAAGCATTTGGAGGGGGAGGGTGGGGTGGGAGAGGTTAGCCTCCCAGGGACCACAGGAGTGTGTTGGGCTGTGGATCTGATGTTTAGAGTTTGGTCGTCAGTCCTCTTGGCTTGTTCCTGTAGGTGTTCTTCCTTCTGTTTCCCTCCCAGGTCTTGCTGTCTCTTCTCTTTCGTTTTCTCTTCTGTGCTATGGTATTCCTTTCAGGAATATCTGTTTTGAACCAATCCCCAGAGGCAGAGGCCCTCCTCCCCTTTCATCTCTCAAATTCCATCTATTCTGTAAGCAGCTTTTACTGGAGGTTGACAGGACTGACATAGGCATTTTTTCAGGACTTCTAAGGCCAGAAGCCTTCAAGACATTTTGGCAAATACACCTGCACATACCTCCATCACTCCCCTTACTATGAATGAAGCAAAAATTCACATTCTAAGGCAAGTTAAGTAAAATTTAAGCATACTATTTTTTCTCTGCCCTCTGGCCATTTCTCTGCCCTCTACTATGCATTGTATATCTGCACATGCATCAACCAAGGTTCCTCATTGGCAGAAAATACCTTCTCAGCCATAAACAGCAACATTTTTCGAACATCAGTGAGATGATGCCTTAGGAGATAAGCTTCTTAAACTTGTAAGGGGCTTCAGTGGCCCATGACTCACTACTCACTTTGTACTTACAGATCTGGGTTGTGCAAACTATCAACATGATTTAATGTACAGCCCTCTGTCTCAAAAATTTATACAACTGTGCTTTGACCTCTAATGGGAAGAATAGTTCTCTGAGCTTTCTAAGAGGCTGTTCCTGGGTTATAATCCTCAATTTTGCTCAAGTAAAATTCTCTTATTACTTTCTTAGATCAACAGATTAATATTTTTTCATGGACACCATATTGTGTTGACATTATCTCTTGGGTTTCTATTTCTCTTATCCTGTTTTGACTGTGGCAGGTATGTATCATTAATATTTATATTTCGAGAAACTACAGAAGTGTTAGACTTGGGTGAACTCAGCAAAGTACCAGAGCTAAGAACACAGAAATACCAGCTTCATCTAGCCAATCAATGTACCACCTGGGAGGCAGCTCAGAGAAGAGACAAGAGCAAGGCTTTTGAAGTCAGACATGCCTGGGTCTGTCATTCAATTACTACATGCCCAAGGGTCTTTTTTTGAAAAAGCTGCTTCACAGAGTTGTGGAGATTTAATGAGATAATAACTGAGTAATCTCAGCCATTTCCTGAACCTTGCAAATTTATCTACATGCTGATGTATCTCTGTAGTTGGGATCTCTAGGCTGGATTCTGAGTCACTTGGATGTCCTGGCCTGGATGACTCAGAGGCCTATCAAGTGCAATTTATCCAAGAGTAAGTTAATTACTAATTATTGTTGGCACTACCTTGCTCATCCCCAACCCCATCTACAAAGTTCTGGCCTTTCCCTCGTGCCCCACTGTGGTAAGAGGTAGTGCTGCCACATTGCCCAAGCCAGAAACCCAGGGGTCCTCCTCAGTGTCTACTCGGCACCCCACACGTCAACCTCATTAGCATCTCTTTTATTTGTCCTCATCCCTTTAAGCTCACTCCATTTTTTTAGGCCTTTTTCTCTTCCAGTTCAGACCATCCTTCCAACCTCCTCTGATCTGTTCAGTTGCTCAGTCGTACGACTCTTTGTGACCCCGTGGACTGCAGAACGCCAGGCTTCCCTGTCCATCACCAACTCCTGGAGCTTGCTCAAATTCATGTTCATCGAGTTGGTGATGCCATCCAATTATCTCATCCACTGTCGTCCCCTTTTCCTCCTGCCTTCAATCTTTCCCAGCTGGCCTCTTTTCTTGTAATTTCACTCCAGTGCAGCCTCTTATTACTTTCTTGTTTAAAAAGTTAGTGGCTTCTGATGCAGAATAAAGTTCAAATTCCTTAACGTGATCTGGTCTCTTCTTCATCTTCCTTCTAAGCTCACCTCCTTAACCTGATACCTATATCAAGTGACTGGCATTTTTAAGCATTGCTGTCCTCTTCTTTACTTCCAGATCTTCAAACATGATACTCCCTCTCCCTGGTATACCATTCCCCTTGTTTTTCATCTGGCTAAATTCTAGTCACCCTCCCAGAATCCAGTACCATTCCCTCTAAGAGGCCTTGACCACCACTTGTCCAAGTGAAATGCTTTGCCTCTGTGCTCCCAGGGAACTCTGTGCTTACATTTTTTTAACAAAGCATTTGTCACTCAGTAATGTAATTATCTAATATAATAATTGTGTGTGTGAGTTCGTGCTCAGTCGTGTCCGACTCTTTGTGGCCCTATGGACTGTATCTCGCCAGGCTTCTCTGTCCATGGGATTTTCCAGGCAAGAATACTGGAATGGGAAGCCATTTCCTCCTCCAGGGGATCTTCCTGACCCAGGGATCAAACATGTGATTCCTACCTTGCAGATGCAATCTTTACTGCTGAGTCATCCGGGATTTATGGACCCTATTTTACATGTTGTATGTTCCTTTAAGTTCTTTACTTGTATTAGCTCATTTAGTCTCATAAAAATCCTATGAAACAGGTACTGTTATCATCCTCACATTGCAGATGGAGGACATGGAGGCATAGAGAAGTATTAACAAATATTTTCCCCAGTATCACACAGCCAGCATTTGAACCCAAGAGGTCTGACTACAGAGTCCTTATGATTATCCAATCTACATTAGGGAGGGGACTCATGTTTGGGAACGCATGTACACTTGTGGGAATTAATGTCAATGTTTGGCAAAACCAATACAGTAATGTAAAGTAAACCGAAGTTAGAATAAAAATTTAAAAAAAAAATTTTTTTTT